>LPNX010558025.1:0-142903 GCA_001517045.1 Pseudotsuga menziesii
TATATATGTAAAATATATGTCCATAGATAGGTCAAGTCTGATCCTCCAATCTCATCATATACAAAATATACAAAAAAGTGGATTGATGTCCATCAAAATGTCCTAGAACTATGCAGGACCACCCTGGTCACTTGGACCACCTTGGTCCCCATGGTCCCTCTGTACTTTGGCTTCCTCAACCTCTTCGGCTTCAGCAGCCTCCACAGCCTCTATATATACAAGCACCGCTCTGACCACTTGCCTGAAAAGACGTAGCTAGACCGATGGAACTCCAACAACGAACTCCTGCATGGCAGTCGGGATATGCTCTATCCATAAGGTAGGTACTCTTTGGGTCAGCTTGGCCAGCTTCCCCTCTAGAACCCTGATCAGTCCCAGGTCTTCGCCTATGACAGGACGAACAAACATGCGTGAATGCCCCTCAGGGCGGACCGGTCCAATATCTGCATTTTGACACATTTATAGGATTAAGACTTGTACATATGTATATATCTATCATTTTAAAATTCACAAAAATTTGAAAAATGATAATAATAAAAAAAATAAAATTATTTACCTAGCTCTCCCCATGCTCCTCCTGGAGGGAGGACAAGGTTTGGGTCACCTCGAAAGTCCATACCGGCATATGGAAACTACTCCAGTGCCAGCAGCTGTCGTTCCCACCAGGTATAGAAATCATCATCATATACACTATGTACTGTGTCTCCTCCTCCTTGACGAAGGAAGATGTCTCCTCACCTGCTCAGCCTCGGCTGACGTGGAGATCGGACCGGTAGAGGTATGGCAGGGCTCAACCCTGGCACTCTCTCAAAGAAGAAGGAAACTAATATGCTCGCATAACAAAAGTTCTTTCACCTTCCTCTCTTGCAATTGGACAGTTGTCTTTTCATGATAGGGACAACTCCCGAACACCAATCATAGAGAGCACCACGAAAACAGTCCACTGCCAGCCTCATTTGGTTCCGTGTAGCCAAATGTAAAGAGGAGGATCCTGAAATCCTCACGATGGTGCTCGCTAGTACCTGTAGAGTAAAGTCACGGATATGTACAATACGGACACAACTCCCTCTCTTTTGAGTACCCAGTGTGCAAAACACATCTATATAGTTCTGGACACTTAAAGGGTCACCGCCCCTACCAGTGCCCTCTAAGTTGACCGGTGCTCCTCGTCGTGACAGACCGGTAATGAAATACATGTCCTCAGTAGTAATCTCCAATGTTTCACCCTGTAGGTTGAACATCCCCAAATCATGATCCCAATAATTTATCATGAACTCAAGCAGGCAGACATTGGCCCGCATGGGTGATGTGCAAAAGAATTTTAGTAGCCCACTTGTTCGTAATGCATGTATAGTGGGTGCAATTTGGAGCACTACTTGGTCCATTATTTCATGTTCCCATTCCCTCCATTCTAGAACCATCTTTTCACCTAGCAAAACAAGTAATTTGATTCAGTAATTTCATAGAAAATTTCTAATATTTTTTATCATATTTAGCTTGTTATCCTTCACACAGTACACGCGACTGTCTAGTTAGACATGTCGCATACTGTACGCGACTGTCTATATAGGAAACTCGCGTACAGAACGCGTGTACGCAAGTCTTCACACTATGAACACGCGTACGCGCCGTGACATGCTTCAGGATACTTTTAAACATGAAATTCGGACTCTAAATTAATAATTGCTAGCATCAAAATGAAGAGCTTAGGGTGTAGGCTTACCTGCAACTTGCGGAATTTGATTTCGTCGGTTGGATTGCCCACAACAATCGAACAAAGGTAGAGGGAAGAACTTGCTTTTTATGGCTAAAAATTTCAAATGGTGAGTTTTGTTTTGATTTTCAACTATTTATAGAAATTTTTATTTCTCTAAGTGGGTTTTTTCTATAGTTTGAAAATCCATTCAACTAATACCATATTTCTTTTTGCTTTGAAATAGGTTTTTCACCATTATAAAGTGTTGTTGCTCCAATAGGGTGGTTTTGTCATTTTCAATACATTTTTGGCATCTTTATTCAATCCACATTAACCTTAGCATTCAACATTTTTCCATGGACTATGGTATTATAAACCATTAGTTCCCTATTTTTACCATTGTTCTTCCGTGGATAGGACCCTTTTTTCATGAGTATCTTCCTTCCAAGCCCATGTTGTTCTATGGTACTCATGCCGCAACTGTTTCAGATACAGGGGTATCCTCTTAGCTATTTTTCACGCCAAATAGAGCTTCTTTTGAATCTCTTTTTACAAGCTATCTTTTTATAGGAATCCCCACCCTTATGGAGTTTCTTTAGGCCTAGGTCCGACTCCTTCAAAATAGACTTGACTGCCGAGTTAACTCGTCCATTCAAGCTCATTAAGAATATGTGAACGAGCATCCGCATTGGTGGTAGGTTATCTCTTTCTCGGACCATGCGGAATAATACGAGAAAGGATCACTCTCTTTTCTTTTTGAATTGAGAAGAGTATTCTCAGGTATAGGTTTATCACTTTGCCGGACCTAAGGGACTAAATTTACGGAAAAGGAACACCTGGTATGAGCTTAGTTTTCTCTTTTTCGTGCTCTGGACCTAAACATGAAAAAGATTTCGAGTGTACTTTGTGTCTTTGTCATGTTCGTTAAACACTTAAGAACAAAGCAACGAGTTTATTGTTGTAAACCCCATTTCTCGTAATCAAATGGATCTTTTCGAGTGCTCTTGCTTTCCTTCACACTCATAAAACTCAAGCTATTTTATGTTGTTTTGGAAGGAGAGTTGGGTAGGTCGTAATTTAACCTTTTTCGGACCTCCCTGACTAAGTACGAAAAAGGTTCACCTTTTCTTCTATGGAAGTTAAGAGAGTTCTTATGTGGTATGTTTTATACTTTTTCAGCCTCAGGAGACTAAATTGGACGAAAAAGGACCCCCCTGGAGTCTTCTTTGGAGTTTTCAGACTCTCTAAATGTGAAAACACCAACTGAGCATGTACTAGTTTGGGCTCATTAAATCCACGAATCAGTGACACTATCAAGCATTATTTTATCTTCTCTTCAAGCTTGTTAAAAAATGAAGAGGGATCTGAGTTGACTTTCCTGGACTCGTTAAAATTTAACAGGGAAGGTAAGGAAGAAGTTTTCTCTTGTTTTCAGTAGTGGCAGCATGTCCTCCTTGAACATAGCACTCTTTGTTTTTTTCGATACCCATGTCTCAGTGATCACTTTTCCGTTTAGCTATTACTTCAAGTTTCCTACTCCTCCTCTTGTCCGTTATACCTGGGGAATCTAATCATGTCTCCTACATGACAGATAAGTCTAGTTGTTCTATCTATAAGTTATAATCTGCCTTGGGTCTTCTCTGTGTCATGCTCATTGTTCAAGGATTTCACCCAATGTTTGATCTCTATCCTGATCCCATCATTGTTATATCTGTTATCTATTATGTCTCCCTTCTTTTGCCCAGTTCCTAGTCACTTTTGTGATCCGTTGGAGGATCTATTGCCTTCCTTATCACAGCATGGTTCCATTTTTAGTACTTCCTGATGATGAAGACCTAGAGTTTTGATGATCGTACCTCAGGATTCACTTCCATCATTGGTGAATTCCTTTGCTTCAGTTGTCAATTGTCACTTATTGATTGACAAACTATTGAATCCTTTCCATGTTCGACTTCAGCTTACCCTTATTCACATGGCTCGGATTGTACTGGTTCTTTGGGATCATTTATGAAGACCTTAGTTCCTCACCTATGGACTAAGTTGCACAAGATTATGTTCTATTCATATACATAGCTTCCAGATCTTTGAAGACTCGTCATGATTGTATATTGTGGTTTCGATCCACTTTTGTAATATACGTGGTTTTATACCCATATCATATGATGTACTCAAATATTGTAAAGGAGCTAGTGTTCGAGTAAATTGAACCTAGCATCCTCAGATGTGACTTTGTATATGACATTACTATGTATTTGTTTCAGGTACTCTCTCTGCTCCATTGGATTTCTGAGTTCTCCAAAGATAAAGATTATAATGTATTTCGGCCATCGTTTCCCTCTGACCTCACACATTAGGGGGCATCTGTTATCCACCTGAATGGCACTTCTCCGTCTGAGTGCTAACATCCCTCATGTTATCACACAAAAGGACATTTGTGGATTGAAGTTTGCCTAAAACACTATAGATGGGCATATTATGAACTACATTTATCATCCATCCAGCTGGTTATTTTTACCTTTAAATATGTCAAGTCATGTACGCGACTCTTCCTATATGCAACTCGCGTGTTGTACGCAAGTATCGGTTATTTCATCTCGCGTACAGATTTGTACGCGGGTTACCCTTAGAGCAACTCGCATGTCATATGTGAGTTGCCAGTATTAATACCCACGTACACCTTCCTTCGAAATTAAAAATAATAAATCGCGATTATTTGAGATTTGTTAAGCCTTTAACCTTAATCACCTTAATTGTCTCAACCTCCTCAATCCTTGAAACTGCCTTATTTCACCAAGAATAAATAAAGGGCTTGGGGAGGGTATTAATCACATATAGTTAAGAGCAAAGTTATGCTGGTGGAGTCTATTCAGAATTCTTTGGAGCAGTGGAACTCAGAATCCTTTGGTTGCAGAGGAGTCCTTGTCTCAGACGTTGGGTTGTAATCTGAAATCATTCCTTATTGTTAATAAAGAGAATGCTTCTTCCATATGTGTCTTGAATGTCTTTCATGTATCATGGTTTGATGAATACTTATGATTAATATGATTTATCTAACCTGTTTATATACATGTATCATCTTGCATTTGGAAGATTTGTTCTTAACAGGTGAAAGTGAAGCATCCCTGAAGGCTTTGGAGGAGAAACAAAGTGGAAGAGGACAAGCTAGGATCAGCCGTCATGTATCGGGTCAGTATTTTCTATCCTCCTGTTTCCTTTTCTGTACTGTTGGTCATCTGGGCAGACCCGGGTTTACTATAATGAACCAACAACACCCCTAGCTCACTGGCCCTTTCGGCGACAGACCGCGGAGTGGCCTGAAGTCTCACCCGAAGTGATCCTAATGGGTTGGCCAAAGACTCAAGTGTCTCGACCAGGTTCTGTATGGCGTCCTGTGTGCGTCTCAAAGCTCTTCTTAGCTCGCGAGACTGCTCTTTCCTCTCTGCGATGCACAGCTTCCTCTCACTCGCGATGACTCTAATCCTTATCGCATCGCCATGCCCAGGGCAACACGTAACTCTTTCCTCCGCTTGATCCTTAACCGCAGCGCACCACAGCTCCTTTGATGGTGCGATATCGCCTCCCTACGATATCCTACCGATGCAACTCAGCGTACCTAGCGTTACTTGTATTCAACTTACAGGACTCAACACACGAGGCTGATTTACACTGCGACTCTTGACTGTCTCAAGTAAAACTTAGATAGACTCTTATACATAATACTTAAAGACTTCAACTTGTATTTATCCTTCTATAATATGTTGTGAACTGAATAACATACACATACATCTAATGTAAGCAAAGTTCATGTAATGAATGATAGATATAACAAGTAAATACAATCACATGAATCAAGCACATAACACTCTGATTTTACGTGGTTCACTTCCAGGGTAGAAGCTACATCCATAAAACTGTGTTTCTATATTATAACTTGAGAGAGGTACACAGTTCTGCTGCACCGCATATGCAGCTAGAGATCTTCTGGGTAACTCCGCACTCAGCCTGGAGCCCTTCTCTCTTAGATCTCTTCTCTATATTGCCTTCTTACAATATACTCTCACTCTCTCTCTCTCTCTCTCTCTCTCTATCAATCCCTGCGGATTTTTACAATACAAAATACAGTGAGCTAACAGACTACTGATAATCTAACTAGTTGGATGGCTTAAAATGCCCAAAATGCCAACCTTTTAAAATACAAAATACATTCCTTTATAGGCGGCCCGAAGGTCTCGCCATTACAACACTGTGGGCCTGTCCCAACAGTAACCCAAAACCATAACTAGTGACAGTCGGCATATCTGTACTTGGGGTAGGAGCTTTCCGTCACACCACTGCTCTCTGCAGTCTTCCATGCTTCCCGGCGCTGACCATGGGTACTATGCATCGCTTCCCTTCTTATGTCCTTCGTCTTCAATACCTCGGCCTCGTCGCTCATTTTCCTTTATGAGGGTAGCTGAGCCCTCCTGTCTTCGCCGCTGCCTTCAATGCAGTGGTTGAGCTCTCTCTTTTCAGCCGCTCAGGTACTGTCGTCTCCTTTGACTTCTTTGTTCCAACAGTCACGGTTTTCGGCTCTACTCTGCAGCTGGAAACATGCTACGGCGTCGTAGCTTCACCTTATCTCTTCGTCTTCGCCAAATTGTCTATCCTCCAAAATGGCAGCTTTTCCTGTAGCTGCGGGACCCTGCTCCAATAGTCCCCTAACACTTACTTGTGGCTCGTCCCCGATCCACTACCAACAGGCTTCTCCTGCTGTAGCTTCTCCTTGGCTTCCTGCGAAGTGCGCTGAAGCTTGTCCCGAAGTCCTGCGACTTCGTTCTCCATAGCTGCGACACGCTCTCTATAGTTTCTGTAACTTAGTTCGTTGGGCTCTCTTATCTTTCCTACCCTCAGTCATGCTCTCGCTCTCATCGCTTGCGAGACCTTTTAAGGATCTTCAAGTCTTGAGAAGTCTTCCACAGATATCCTTTCCTCTTTTTCTGGGTTAGAACTTTTATCACAAGGAAAATCTGTATCTTCCAGCCTTCTCAAACATTTCATTCAGTCTGGAGCCTACTTATGCGATAGGTATACAAACCAGGAATTCCATTCCGAGAACAAGCCTTTGTCTGCATCTTGAAGTTCTGCTTATTCGGTTTGTTTTCCCTTTCACATTTCTTCTCAGCAACTCACTCCAGGTATTCACGCTGCTTGGGTTCCGCATATTTTCATTCTTGACCTTTGGAGCCTCTTGTTCTTCTCTTAGCTAATGAGATAGGTCATCTCCCTTCTCCCGTTGCTTTCTTTTTCTCATTTTTACTTTCTTCCTAGCGGGAGATTTCTTCTCATCATTCCGCTGCTCTGCTTTCTTATCTTTAGTGATCGGCTTGGCTTTCTTCTTCTCTTCAGCAGAGACTTTGATGACATCTTCTACATCCTGCGCTTGACTCTTCATCCTTGGAAATTGTCTTACCTGTGATGTTCCTAATTTCACAACCTTGGGCGTCGTCGCCATAGCGGACATACGGCCACCATGCTCGAAGCGTCTCAGACTGTCTTCTAAAGGTTCCTCCTCTGGTAGAACCCACTCGGTATTATACTTTGGATTGGCAATGGCTGCAAACTCTGGAAATTATAGCTCTCGACTCTTTGCAAAAGTAACCCTCCCGAATGAATAATTTCTGCTTTTATGCCGAAGGCGATAATACCGGATGCAATGGTCATCTAGACTAAACCCGTCAGTCGTATTAATGCCTCGACGAAACCACACCCGTCATCCCGATCCTCAATAAATGCTGAAATCCGATCAATTTTCCTTGAAACGTGTGTATGCATGCGCTGGTCTCGTCGAAGATTTGCTAAATCTGGATAATTGATTATGCTGCTACCAAATCTATGGTAAGGTATACCGGTCATTTCCTCATTAACTGCCTGTCAGAAGGCGACTTGACTAGCCCTCTGTCTCGTTACAAAAACTGGGTATGTGGCGCGGAGAAACATCGTGCTGCTGCGATGCCACACCTCATCACTTGCTCAACACAAACTTACCCTCTCTCTTTTTATTTTTCTTTTCACTTCACAAAATGAACCATCCTTATGTGATTCCTTATACTTAGAATACCTGTCCAGCTAAACTAATTCCTGGTGTGATGCCTCCTTTCAACTACACTGGACATCTGCACCGTCTCGACTCTGAGTTAGGGCTGAGAGGTGGAGTGGCTGTCACTATAAATATTAAGCCTACTGCCATTGATCATTGTGGGAAGAATCTCCCCATTTAGTTTTCTGAGCTGAATGGCTCCTCCCTCTGTAACTTGTTGTATCTGATATGTCCCCAACCAATGCGTCTTGAACTTCCCTGGAAACTTAAGAAATTTACTGTCATATAGGAGTACTAGGTTTTCGATCTGAAGAGTCTTACTCTTAATGTGCCTGTCATGCCAAGATTTTTCTCGTGCCTTCTGCACTTTCTGATGGAATCCGGCGATGAATCTGTCTTCCTCTAAGGCAAGCAGCTGCGCTAGCCTCTCATGCACCATGTCTGTATCAGCCATTCCAGTGATCCGATCAATTCTTAGACTGGGAAGAATATACTCCATAGGCATAACAACCTCCTGTCCATACACCAAGCTGAAAGGTGTGTGTCCTGTAAGTTTCTTGCATGTAGTCCTATACTCCCATAATACAGCGTTAACTCTGAGGTCCCAATCATTCCTTTGGCTGTTGCATATCTTAGTAAGAGCATTTTCTAAAATGTTGTTAAAGGTCTCCACCGTACCATTAGCTTGTGGGTGGTAGGGAGTGCTCTTATGGTGCTGTGTCTGGAATTCTTCTGTCAAGGCCTCAATGGTGCGATTCAAGAAGTGTGTGCCTTGATCGCTCATCAAAATTACTGGGCATCCAAATCTAGTGATGATGTTTTCAAAAATGAACTGTGCGGCTGTAGCAGCATCACAATTTCTTACTGCTTTGGCCTCTGCCCACCTGGTGAGGTACTCTGTTCCAGTGATGATATATCTCGTACCAGTTCGTTTTCCTGGTGGGTTGATAGGACCCACAAAGTCTATATCCCACTTGTCAAATGCGCGCAACGTAACCTGCGGTCGCAGCGGCATTTCATCTCGTCCTGAAGGTTTTCCTACCCTCTGGCAGATATCGCAGCATCTGCAAAAGTCTTTAGTGTCCTTGTGTAACGTAGGCCACCATAATCCTGCGGTCAAGATTTTCTGCGCAGTCGGCTTTCCTACAAAATGACCTCCTGGGGTACCTGAATGTGCTTCTCTGATAATAGCCTCTTTTTCATGTGGCATCACACATCTGCGCAGGACTTCATCTGGACCTAACTTGTATAACTGTCCTGCGATGAGGGTGAAGTCTGCTGTTTTAACAACCAACTGCCTCTTTTGATGCTTGGTAAACTCCTCAAGTGCCCTTCCTATAGTGAGAAAGTGAATAATATCAGCGTAGTACTCATCTGCGATCTAAATAGAAAACAATTGCGCATCTGGCAAATTGTCCTCTAGATTACTTGGCTCTTCTCCTGAGTCTATTCACGACAGACGATCAGGTCCGACGTTCAATATTCCTGGTTTGACAATGATTTCAAAATCATACTCCTGAAAGAGGAGTAACCATCTGCAGATTCTTCCCCCTAACACTAGCTTATTGACCAGATACTTCAATGTGGAATGGTCAGTAAACATCTTGAACGAGGCACCCAACAAGTAGTGCCTGAACTTCTGTAGCGCGTACACCATAGCTAAGCCTTCTCTTTCTGTCATGGTGTAGTTCTTTTCTGTTGTCGACAACTTTCTGCTAGAGTATGCGATAGGATGATCGATACCTCCTTCCCCTGGTTGCATTAAAACAACCCCTAGTGCGATGCCAAATGCATCCACATGTCACTACTACATTTCGATCCAAAATCCGACGGAAAAATCCAACGGCGCATGGATTTCTCTTTTTAAACTTACCAAAAATCACAAGGATAGAATTTTTTTTGTAAATGTGGCTAGACGCGTCGGTTAAGCGACGGCTATCCTCATAACCGTCGGTTAAGCGTCACTTAAGCGACGGCGCTGACAACAACCAATTTTAACTTTTCTCTTCATTGTTGAGTGAATCAAGCTCTCTCCTTTTTGTTAGGGTGGAGGTAACTTCGCAGAAGAAAAGAATGTGAACTCAATGCTTTGCAAAACAGTCTGTTGACAACAACCATTTTTCACTCACCTCTTCATTGTTGAGTGAATCGAGTTCTCTCCTTTGTGTGAGGGTGGTGAATGCCCTCTCAACTGTTGCGTGAAACGAAGAATTCTAGTTGGAGACTTGTGTGAGGTTCTCAACTTTTGCATCTCTGTGTGAGGCTCTTAGTTTTTTGCATCTCCATTGTAGCCTCCCTGAATTGAAACACTACTCCTTTTAAGGAGGAAACCTTGATACGCTTGCTGCAACGTAAAGGATATTGAAGCGCTGAGATTGATATCCGTATCTGTTGGGCTGAGATAGGGCAATATTCCCCATCGGATAGTAAGCTCTACTGTTGCTTTCATAACTGCACAGTCTTGAAAATTAATGCTTTCATGTCCATGGAATTGGCGTGGAAGGACAAAGCCAATGTGTAGGAGAGACGTAGATCTCGAGCCACATTGGTCTGGCTTGAAGAAGATAACTTGGATAACGGACTTATGGCTTGTTCCGATGTGTCTTGGTGATTGCTCTCTTGAACATGGAGTTGGTCGAGTGTCGATGGTTACCTTGAACCCTAAGTTGGTGTGACCTTTGTGTTAAGACTGCATGGAGAATCCCTTGAGTTGCCTCTGCGTGGAGAATCCCTTGACTTTATTTACAGAGATACCCTTCCAGATTTAGAGGAACATGCAGATTTAGGAGAGATTTCTGATCCATCCCCTTGCTTTAGGAGAGTTGGGGTTGTGGTTTCTGCTATTCAAGGCCCCAGATTGCACTATATTCACATCCCTGAATCAAACTTGGGTCAACAATTTGGGGAACTGCTTGAAGATGTTGAAAATGTGGATGTCACATTTGATGTATCAGGGGAAAAATTTCATGCCCACAGAGTTGTTCTGGCAGCACGTTCCCCTGTATTTAAATCCATGTTTTTTGAGTCCTCTAGGGAGTGGAATGACAAAGAAGTTAGCATCGAAGGCACAAGGCCAGAGGTGTTTAAGGTGAGCTTTCATTCTTCCTATGATTATGGAATTGTGCTTTCTCTTTATTTTAATTTTGGAAGATTGGGTATTTGCCTTGAGCTTGTAATTTTTTTCCTTTAAAGGCATTCTTGGATGAATGGAAATTATTTTGCATTATATGTATATACTGTAGTGTATGGGAGAGGCTTATGTTTACAGGTTATGCATAAACTTGTGGACAGTGAAGGGCTTGCCAAAATGTTCGACGAGAGTGGGGTTGTCGAGATGGTAGAGGTATTATCCAGTTACCTTTTCATTATTACAAATTTGGGTTTTGGAATGTATGTGCCTTTGTGTGTGTCTGTCAAGTGTCTGTAAAATTTCTCATTTCAATTGGAAATCATGACAACCCAACCCTTTGACAATTTTTTCAAAATAAACACCGTGCTCATTAGGCATCGCTTGTGCTACAAGTTTACTGCTTATAACAGAACAACTAACAGATGCTGAAATATCATCAATAGAATGACAGGGATGTATCATTTCTTTTACTGCTCTCAACCATCAACTTACGCCTTTTTTGACACCTCTGACACATGATGATGTTGGCGTTGCTACATTTTGAACTCCTTGTTGATCCATTCTTTGACATGTGGGTACATGATATAAGTATTTTGATTCGATACAGCTGCAAGACTTCAGTTCCATCACAGAGTCTGCTCTCATGATTGCTTGAAGATTTGGCCTGACCTCTACAGGCCAGGTGGCCATATGCCCTTTCAACTTTATGTGGTGTTCTCCCTCGGCCTTAATGCCCTATACATACATACATATCCTATAATTCTTTTACACTTAGTGTTGTGTTTGGGATTGCTACATTTTTACATTCTTAATAGTTTGAGAATGCATTTGCCATATTCAGGCCTCTTCCTGTGTTATTGTTTGATTCTTTCTTCCTAACAGTGGCTTGCATGCAGGACGAATTCCATTTGCATATTTAGAGGATATTCAAATGAGATTTATGAAGACATATGGCCGAGTGGCTCACAATGCACTTGCTTATGCAATGAATGATGAATTTTCTAGAGTTCTTCATCAGCAGATGGAATATTTATCTAGCAACCCCAATGCAGACACCTTAACCCGTGTTAGGGGGGAAATGAATGAGGCAAGTGCTTCCTTTTTTCTCTTTATGAATTTATCCCTTGGGTTCCTTCAAGTTTGCCATTGAGGCTGTTTGGTAAATGGAAATATTTGTTAATGCTATTGAAATTTTTAGTGAAAAGCTCTATAATAGATTTATTTGCTAGAAGTGACCCGATATGTTGGGCATCTGACATTGGGTTTAGTATTTTGCTAATTGAATTCGGAAAAATTAACTAAAAATCTGGCAGTTTAAGAATTCAAGTGAAGTGATTTATTCAAGAGTGTAGTCAACAGTGAAAAATGGTAACATTTGTTCAAATGCGTATCAGTTGGAGATTTGGCTGTCTCACATCAGATTGGTTTGGAAGGAGACATTTTTATTCTGTATCTAGATAATAGATTCATATCTTGTGTGTAGAAATCAATATATGACTGTTGTGATCATTACTATGATGCAACTCTAATTAGATTTTATTTGTAAGTTTGTGGAAATTGTTGACTGAATGATTTTCCATAGCCTTTGCTTGTCTGTTTCTATACTTGAAGGATCTTATTAATTGCAACCTTTTGTGGCAACATTCTAGATAAGGTTGATCGTTATGCAAACTATCCTGTGCTCTTAGCAAGAAATTGCAGTAGTTAGAAGTTAGAACAGAAACATCCAATTCATGCTTTAAGCTTCCATGATCTCATGGTCATCATTTTGGCATCTTTTTGGATTGAAGCCATACTAATTTACTTGATTGCGATAAATAGATATGTTTTTCCTTGAAGGCACTGTTAGATATCATTTTATTTCAAAATGTAAGGATGAACAATCAGGCAACCTACTTTAAGTTACATTGAAGACATATGATCATCAAAAATTCTTAAAATAATGTTACACCTACAGCTTCCACAAACTTTCTTGAAATATATTTATACTAATGTTGCGAACCAACCTCCATAATCCAAGTCTGTTTTCTTCTAGTTGGGATCATAAAACTACAATGATTCTTTACAATGGTTCCAATATAGCTTAACATAGCCTAAGATGGAAGATCTAGTTCCACCCTCTAATCCCTAGCGCATTCCACCATATTAAAATCACCACCCAACACCCATTCAGCATCCAGAAAGGAAAAATCGGACATGTAATCCTCATACAGTATGAGGGGTAACACCTACATTGACCACTTCCCCCCTTGGATCAACTTCTTGTTCTTTGCCCTGAATGTTTTTTGCCATTTTTAGAGGTGCACTGGAATTAATTATTTGTAATCCCTTATCATAAAAATAGAGAGGAGAAGCCTATATCAACTGCATACCTTCTTGGATAAACTCATTCTACATCTCACATGCTTGTCATTTTTGAGGTACTCTGGTTGAACCCAATGGCTGTAGCTTTTTATTTGCTTACTCTTGGATCCCCGGTTATGGTTAGTTCTCTTGTTTCTATGGTCCCTTACCAGGCTGATATTTTCTTTCAGTAGGCTGAAGAACTTGTTGACTAGTCAACCTAGCCCGTCCCTTAGTAGTAGTTTTTTTTGCTTCTCCCATCGGTTCTTTCTTTGATTCTTTGTTCAAAGTGGCCATCTGATCTGGGTGTACTAACACAATCAGCAAGTTACTCATCTATATATAATCATGCAACACTCATGAATATTGGGGATAGCTCCCATTGTTGAACTTGAGATACCTAGGCTTGCAACATATATTTTTATCTTATAAATGAAATTAAATTCAACATTGTCTGATTAATCCTTGACTGTAAGTGATAATTTTGAATTTGCTTCAAAGTATCAATATCCCAAAGCTTCGAAGAATTTGAGCATTCATAAAGTAATGTTATAATATCAATCTCTCAGAGCTTTTTGAAGCTTCCAAGAACTTGTGCAATTTTTAAAATGTTAAAAATTGGAGTTTTTTCTAGAAAGCCACTTGTATCATAAGAGTAGATTTCATTAAAACTGATACCTACAGCTACAAGAGTTGGCAATGAGCATCGTTTACCAAACATTGTAACCTTGGCTATAAAGGAAGAAAACATCATTCTCATCTTTTTTCTGAAACGTGAACAGAAAGTGGCACTACATGCAACATAGTACAACAAGCAACATAAAATGTTTAACAATCTCATTGTCAACCTGCTGATTGAAAAACAGTAATCTCTTGATGAAGTCAGTTGATTCTAGAAGATATCCAAAAAAACGTTGGAAACTCCTAAATACTATGTCATTATGTTGATAAAGAGACATTGCCAATGCTTAAGGCATCTGAATGAAGGAAAGTGTGAATGAGAATAGATAGCGATGATTACATAATGCAACAACGATAAGAATATCTGAAATATTTGGAATCCATGAGTCTCATTTTTTAACAAGAAAACACAAAATCAGTGATATCAAACTGCAATAAGAAACCACATAATGAGCAAAAATATCTACATTAGATCAAATTTAAGCATAGGCGTGATAAAGTCGTAATAAATTCCCCAGAAAAATCGTGCTTGACATAAAATATACATCCTCTTCTCCCAATTCAATTGGTCGTTGAGATTATGCATTAGGTTCAATAATGTGAAGTTGTCACTGCATTTACTTCAGGAAATGTTTTGTTAATAGCCAATGCAATAAAGATTGCCCATCTCTTATTACTGACTATGGTACAGGTAAAAAACCTCTGTTTGTGACTGAAAGGCACTTTTAACAGATAAACACCTCCTCAATTGCTGTCTAAAGGTTGCTTTCATGCAGAGAGCTTGAGCCTGAACAGTGAAAGCTATTCCTGCAAACCTTTCTTTAAACTGAAGTTAGCAAGTTTTGATGGCTACTCCAAGTTCATATTCTACCACTTTGTTCTAGTTCATAAAGGTGCACCTCCATCTATTTACTAGCTCTTGAATAATACATATAGATTAAATTAAATCACCTGATCATTTTGTTTCTAGTCAAGGAACCCTCCATGCCCTCCAGTGCTTGTGAATCTGTATACAGGACCTAACACTGATAGAGAGTGGTTAGTCCAGACATTCCAGGAGCCAAAAAATAAGAATCAATACTTTGACAGTAAAATTCTCCAAATAAATTAGCACTGGGCACAGTTAACTCGTTAATAGAACAGTCAGTTTGGCAAGGACCATGGTCCTAACTCCTAACAAAACAGGAAATTAATGCAACAGGCTCACAGTCAAACAAAGCTATTGCCAAAATGTGTCTAAACAAACAATATGCAGATATTGCTTAGAGGTTCTACCTTGATAACCCCCAATTACTGCGAGACCAAAGTCTATACTTAGAACAGTTGCAGGCAGGGAGGGATTTTGCAACAGTTCAACTAGAAAGATGCCCATTTATAGAACATTATTTTTGTCCTTAGAGAGAGGCTTGTAAGCTGAAATGCCAACCCATTGAGAAGATGGACTTCCAGGCAATTGCAGAAGTTGTGCACATAGCTCCATGGGACCAAGAGACACAGTAAGTGGAGAGTTCGACTTCAAACTAGAGAGGCAGACAAAGAAACCACTGCCATCAAGCAACTCCTTCCAGTGATGTAGTCTAGCAGGCCTTAATTGACCATCTTGATCACCCTCAAGAACACTTGATACTTTGCTAATAGATGTCGCATCAGGATTCAAATGCCCAATCAAAGTTGAACCATTGGTTCATTGTTCCTGAAATGATGACCTTCACATTCATTATTGCTAGATGCTGTAAATTAGGTTTATTATAAACACCCCCTCGTTTAAATGCTTGAAGAGAGAGAGGTCATTACTTACCTCGGAATTCCTCGAATTTCTTTGTCAACCAGACTTGTGAGTACTGATGGCTAGCATATTTTCATGCAAGGGGTTGAGAAAAAGTTAAAATGATTGGCCAACTTGTCTTTTGAATCTATAGGCCACGTTGCTAAGCTCAAGTCAACTCCTCTGCAGCTCCCAACCTATATCTGGTGGTGGGTTTGTAATACTCGACAGTCTTGCATCATATTCTCTGGACGCAATAGAAATGAGCAGAATGAGAATAGACAGGAAATAATCCATGCAATGCTTTATATGTTGCATACAAATAAATTTTATGTTCTGGTTAGGTTTCCATCTTACGAGTATTTGACTCTGGATAGACTGCATAGGCTCTGGTTCAATTCATATGCTATGTTTTCAAATGCATTTGAAGAATAAAAAGCCATGAGAAGAACTTCCAAATGAAATAGGGATGGAAGACTTGCACAAACTTCTTGGATATTTAAGCACCCTGAATATGTAGCTTTCACTTTCTCAACAATAAAACCAGTGTAGCCTTTGCAGATTCTGAGTCTTAAGGAGTCATCTCCCAAACTGGACCCTGTGGATGTCCTTATAATAAGAATGCGAGCTTCAAGAACAAGAGCATCATCAGTATAAGCAAACTTCCCATCCTCTACCTTCAGAACTTGATTTACTAGGTGTTCTTCAAGTTCGATGGATAAGGCACGCCTCATAACAAGTTCATGTAACAGGTTAAAGCATGCTTATATATGTAACATGGTGTACTAAGAGTTGGATCCAAAAAGATGAAGGTTTATTAAATTATTTCTGGATCAACTTTCATTTCAGAATAGACAAATTGAGTTTGGGCTAGCATTTATTTCCATGTTTGAGATCATTAGGAATCTCGTTATAATTTTTTAATATTTTATTGATATAACACAAAAAATTGGTGCAATTGTTCAAATTTGTCTGTATTTTTGTTCATAATCAGTTTTAATGTTTAGAACATGTGATCATATGAAGAATCCCCAAGCTAAAAGGACAAATGCTTCTATTCCTCTTTTCCAAGTAATTATTGTGGTTAACCTTTTATCATTGAAGCTTTGATTCTGGAAGTGACAAGATGGTATTTGAGTATCCTTGTGAGGTGTTAAGAACCACTGAATGTTTGTACATTTTCTATTTCATTACTAAATAAATATGCACATGTAGATTGGTGTCCCGTTGATGGTGAGGCCCCACCTAGGATTTTGCACTTCAATCCAAGGTTGAAGGGAGATTGGACTGGAAGACCTGTTGTAGAGCAGAATACGTGTTACAGGATGCAGTGGGGATCTTACGAGGAAGCCATAAAGCACAAATCATTAGAATTGGGTTCAAAATGTTGTTTTGACTCAGGATCATCAGACCTGCTTGAGATGGTTACATGTGAGGCATCTGACATGGGATAGCAGTGGTTTTGGTCTCAAGTATTTTGGTTGGTAGCCATCTACATAATTTTGTGGGGTTTCTAGAAGCCAACAATGGGATTGTATTTCTCTGCACACCATCATTCGTATACTAACATACCTAAGCAACCTGAATGTTTTGACTAATAGTATGTTGTTGTGATGCTTTTGTTTTGTCAAAGTAGAGGTGCACATGTGTTACAGCCGGTAATGTGTAAAAGAGCATATTTTAGCAAAGGTTATACTATATAGTCTATATGTTTTGTATATCACATTAATAACAATGTTGCTATACTATTTCAAATTTCAATGAATGCCTGAACATTATCGTTGTAGGTTATAGATAGAGAGATGAAACAAGTCACTTCAGTTTTAGGTTATTATTTTTTCCTTGGTTATTTGAGATTGTTTAAGTTGTATTGCAGGTATTATATTTTAGAATTATGTTCAATGAGATTGATATTTTAAATTGGCATTTGCAGAGTGGGTGATGTTTTATCAGCTTTGACAGCAAAAAAAGAATATATACCTTACACAAACTCAAGGCTCACTCAAATACTATCTGATTCTTTGGGTAATGAGCATTGGCCTTTTTTTCTTTAACATACATAAAGTTAAAAGGTGAATTGTTTGGAATATTTGGATTATATTCATATATATTTTGTGGACATTTAGTCTGCATCTTCTGGTGTGAGAATTCAGTAGTTAGGGTTTAAAGTCACAAATAAACAATCTTGTTTACAGAGGTAATTAATGACATTTTTTGTTCTTTGTTACTTTTGTTTTTTCCTTAATTCATTGCAATAAACTTTTATAAATATTGACATACTAACATGATTAATTGTCTTCTTTGAACCTTGATGTGATTCCTTATTGTTTTAGAGTGTATATTTTTTTAGCTAGAGGAAAATAGATTATTAACCACAAGTCAACAAGCAATTGAAAGCTTTGTAGTTCACAAAATTCAAGATGTTCAGATTATACTGCAAACCACTAAGATTATCAAACCAGCATATCCCACTCCTGTCCCAACTACAAATATAATTTGGGTTTGATTTTATACAGTCCAGATCATTTTTACCTTTCAATCCAAAAGAAGACAGCATAACATACTGTTGACAGGTTTCATAATGTTTATAAACAGAGAATGTGTGGTGACAGCCATTTATATGGGTCCTGATGGTCCTAGTCCTCTGTAATGAGCTTGATGTCAACTTTCTTCCCTGGGGCTTCCTTCAATGCTCATTGCCAGACTTTTCCATGATACCTGTGCAGGTGCAACTTGGCCTCTACCTTTCATGAACCTGACCCTATGGATGGCCACATCACCTTGGACCTGCCGGATGTTCACACTACAATTCTTGGTTTCTGCCTTAGCCTGGTTACTTGATGCAATTCCAATAAATTCATGATATAGGAAGAGCATGCCCACATATGTTGTAAGACCATTGAGACATATATTCCAGGTCTCAACTCTGATCTGAGATCATTTCCCTATCCAGGTTGAGTAGTGGGATATTTGTCACTAGATTTCTCTAATCCCTCAGATATTAGAAGTGTTGTAGCAGGTAGCACCTTGCTTACCTCCAAGATTATTCATCCTGGTCTACTCAGCAAGGGCCATTCTCACATCACTTCTTAGAGGATATTCTCAGGCTATGTATTGGTAGTTGGTACCATACTGATGGTCAAAGACAAAACTAGGATATACTACCTGGATCTTAGTCTAGAACCTTTGCACATATCATACACAATAATTTATTTTTTTAAAATATACATAATTGTCGCTTAAGCGACGCCTGTAGGTGTCGCTTAAGCGACGCCTGTGTGTGTTTAAAAAAAAAAAAAACATAACCGTCGCTTAAGCGACGCCTGTAGGTGTCGGTTAAGCAACGCCTGTGCGTGTTACCGTCGCTTATACGACGCTTGTAGGTGTCGGTTAAGCGACGTCTGTAAGTGTAGAAGCGACGGCCTGTAAGTGTTGGATTACCGACGGTAAACTGATGTGTCACTTAACCGACGGTTTCAAAAGATGTCGGATAACTGACGACAAGTTTTAGACGCTTATAAAAAAATCATAGTGTTGTACATGCGACAGGGAAGTGTTGAAAATCCGACAATACGGCCATCGGATTTTTGGTCGGAATGTAGTAGTGTACATGAAATGGCTTAGTCCAGTCTGGAAATACTAAGATGGGTGTTGTAACCATATTCTCTTTAAGTGTGTTTAGACTTTGTTGGCATTCTTCGTTCCATAGGAATTTTATATCTTTCTTTAACAGTTTTTCCATTGGTGCTATAATTTTTGCATATCCCTTGATGAATTTTCTGTAGTACCCGGTATGACCAAGTACTGTCCTCAATTGTTTGACTGAGTTGGGTGCTAGAAGATTTACAATGATGGCAATCTTTGTGGGATCTACCATCAATCCTTGCCTGCAAAAAATGTGACCCAACAAAATACCAAATGGCGCAGAGAATATACATTTTTTCAAGTTCAAAGAAATCTGGTACTGCCTACATTTCTCTAACATCAGTCTTAAATCTCCTATGTGCTTGTCAATTAATCCAAATACAGTCCAATCATCAAAATAAAATTCTAGGAATTTATGGATGTATTCTTTAAATACAGCAACTACTACTCTAGAAAAGATAGCTAGGGCATTACCGTATACTGGAATGAGCCCCATTCTATTGCAAACATGGTCTTATGTCGATCTTCTGAGTAGATTCTGATCTGGTGATAGCCTGAAAAGCCATCAGTGAAGGAGTAGACCTCCTGTCCTCCCACATTGTCTAGTACTTCATCAGTGAAAGGTGTCAGGAATGGATCATGAAGCGATGCGTCGTTGAGTTTACGCAAGTCGACACAGATCCTGATGTCTCCTTTGGTTTTCTTCTCTTGCACAACCAAGGGACTAACCCATTCGCTCGCTTCTACGGGCTCAATGATGCCTGTTGCTAGCATCTTATCAATCTCATCCTTAACTTTTTCTTTGTAGCGCGGATTTAATCTATATGGACGTTGCTTGACTGGTCTAGCATCCTCTTTCAATGGTATCCTCATTACTCCCAGGTCTCCAACTATTCCCTTCATCTCTGTGAACTTGGTGGGAAATAAGTCCTGATAGTCATGTAGCAAGTCTGCAATCTGTCCAACTGTTTCATCGGTCCAATAGTCTCCAATAGAGGCAAACTTTGGTTCTGTGTCTGTGCCAATATTGATCTTTTTAATCTTGATCGGCTCTGTGATTGCTGAAATCTGTAGCTTCGGTCCATCAACATCGCGAGTCCCTTCTGACTACGGAATGTTGATGTTGCGAGGATCCTCATCCTCCTCCTCTGGTTCTGATGCAAAATTATAACACTCGAGCACATCTTCTAACTGGATGGCCCACTCAGGTTGAGTATGTACTGATAGGGTACAATCCTCAAATATCTTAATCTTTATTACATCTAGGGCCTGATCAACATTTCGATACTCAGATTCAAAAGCGAAGGTGAGTAGAAAGCTGTCTATTAGAAGTGGCCATGTAGCCGTTCCCTTGCGCAATTCAGTCTCTATGTACCAGTTCCGTGGAACTGTGTCCAAAGTGTGAATGAATTGCTGAACCCATTCATCCTCGGGAATGTCCGACCAATCCTGTTCACATGTCTGAATATGTGACCTGGGGTCACTTTCTCCTGTGTATCTCTGTTGGACATATTCTCTGTCGGTAGAGAATTTGATCGCCATCAATCTCTTAAGATCATCCCATGATGCGATATTCTCTTTATGTGCATACCACCATCTTGCAGGTGTGGCTCGTACTGCAAGGTCCATAGCTGCGATCCTCTGCTCGTGAGGAATTTGTTGTTCAAACTGCGTGAGAAAGTCCTGGATATCTGTTAGACCATGAAATGATGGAATCTCGTTGATCTTTACGCCAATCCATCGCAGTGACTTAGTCATGTACGCACATCTGCGTGTTGAGACTTCGAAAATTCTGTTCTGCCAGTTCTCTAGACCAACATCCGAATCCGATGCGCATGAGCTGTCGCATCACCAACTAATGTTCCCTTCTACGGTTGGATTGATGTAGTCACCCTGGTTCGCAGTCATCTGATAGAGACTGTCCATGTTACGTGCCTCTTCCTCTGCTCGGATAGGTTCAATGTATCTAGGACCCTGAAGAGGATCTAACGGTGCGATGACCCGGATCTGCGCGTCCTTAAAGGTCATTTTTCTTCTCTTTAAGTCGATAACGGCCATGTTACCGATCGCCCAATCAATGCCTAGCAGTGCCAGATATGGTCTACTATCGCCAATAATTTCTATAACTTCAAAGTCCGCAGAGCTGCGAACTCCGTCAATGTCAACTGGCACCTGCGATAATCGACCCAAGGGTGATACTCGCTGTTGATTAGCTAATCACAGATGGATAGGCGATCTGAATAACTTAGGGCTACCCATCTGTTCCCATGTCTGCTTAGTCAGAACATTTACCTCTGATCCTATATCTAGGATCACCTCATCCATTTCGAATTCTCCAACCTGTGCTATAAGTCGCATCTCTCTTCCTGTTTTTGTATGTCCCATAATATTATGAACAGCACGCTGTGCACTGCTCACGGAAGAAGATGGTTGACACTGATCTATGATGCACTGGAGTTATCCAATAGCTTGCACATTTCTCACGAGTTTTAAACAGCTCCACAGGAAGGATTGTACACTTCCTGTCAACTCGTCCTCGTCGCAAGCGCCCGATGTGGTAGCCTGCGATATCTGTACAGGGCTAACGCCACAAGGTGCTTGCTGTGGTATGCCCCTAGACGGCGGTACATGTGATCCTGATTGCATAGGGTCATCAAAGAAAGTCTTAGCTTCCTAAAATGTATGTTTATTCTTCTATAGGTCAAGTGGTGTTGCTTTGTTAGGAGCTCTACGCACCCACTCCTGACCTGTGGTCTTTTCAGTAACCTGCGATGTCCCATTGGTGGAAGCACCACTGTGAGTCACAATGTTGACTCTTAGTTCTGGTTCTTCCTGCTCAACAGCAACAAGCTGGATGTTCTAGTGTACTGTTGGCTTAGGTTCTCTGATCTTAGCTATCAAGGTAGGGCAGTCTTCTATAGCGTGATCGTAATATTTGCAATAGTTACATGTGGTGGTAGGGCTCTGATAGTCCCTAGCATAATGTCCTATAACTCCACAGTTGTAACAAGTGACTGGTCCGCGACCACGGCCAAAGCCTTCTCCCCGGCCAAAGCCTCTGAATCCTCCTCATCCTCTAAATCCTCCTCCACGGCCACCATGAGCCGGATCATACTGTGGTCCTGCTGCTGGACCCTGTGTTTCTGATTGCACTCTGTACAGGTCTTGCTTACCCCCGACCATGAGATCATAGGCTCGGCAATAGTGTTCATCATGGCCTACGGACTTGCAGAAGACGCAGTATAAGTTCTTAGGTGTTTGTGCGTACTTCTGAAGTAGAGGGAACTGGTGAGGTAGATGTCCTCTTGTTTTGCATATTTCACACCACAGTCCATGGGTCTGTGGTAAGGGGTTAGGAGCCCCAGTTGCTATATATTCTACAAAGACTAGACAATTATCTTTAGTATGGCCTTGTGCTTTACACTTTACGCACCATATGTCTTGCGCAACCTCTTTCCCTTTCTTAAGCTCATGCATCTGTATCGTGAGATTAGCCAACTGGTTTTGCAAGTTTGTCATACATGTGCTGGTTTTAGCTAGAGGTGAAGCCTCTAGTTTCATCGCCATCTCCAACGCATCGTCCTGCGTCTGGAGTTTATGCTACATTAATGGTAGTCTGATGTGAGGGAGCAGTGCTGTAATAAACCATTCCTTATGCTGCTCCGGCGCAAACTCAAAGCTGACTTGGTCTATAAGGGCTTTAAATTTCTGATCGAAGTCCCACACTGACTCTGTAGGTAACTGTTGATGTCTTTGAGCTCTGTAATGCACTGTGACTCAGACTTAGGTTTCTTAAACTCTTTAATTATGGCGGTCCTGACCTGGACAAGTGTTCTGGGTACCGCTGAGGTGTACTTCATATACCATGTTAAGGCTCGTTCTCTCAGTGTGGTGACCAACTGTACAAGTTTACTATTATCATCATTGATTGCTTTAATGGTCCACACGGCTTCACATAGAAACCAATGTTGCTCTGGGTCCTCTACCCCTGTACCCTTAAAGATAGGTAGCTTCATATCATCCCCCATTCTATTTCTGCGTGGTGGATGTTGATTTGCTGTGTTACTACCACTCGGCGGTGTAGGTGGAGGTGATGTAGCGGTAGTATGTACTGTCTGCGAGCTACTAGATGGAGTTCCTACGGGATTGTTTTGAGTCCCGATCTATTTCTGTGGGGTATAAGGGTGGTAAGGGATACCCCCTTCTATTCTTTCTGTGGTACTGTGACTCTGTTGTCTAGTATTATATGAACTGTCTTCAAATATGGGAGAGCTGAAATTTACTTTGTATTTCTTTCCACTACGTGTACGTCCAATGTCATCAAAATCACTTTCAAACTCTTATGACATTACTATCTTTACTTATTCATCTGAAACTAGATCCACTGTTCCTTTTTCATGCAATAACATCTTAATGGACAAGTTTAAAGATTTTAGGTACTTACCGTGATATCCTTTGAAGAAGTACCGCTCAGCCTCGCTGAAGCTTTTTCTCTGGTCAACTGCAAACTCCGTGATGAAGCCTTCTAGCACACTCGCAAGCCAGAAGTCTACTGTCCTCGTAATGGGATTATCAAGGTTCTTCACGGTCTGAATCAGCTCCAGTGTCCAGACAATGTTTCTTTTCTTCTTGAATATGCTCGGATCAGTCAACTTTGATAACCAGTCGTAAAGCTCATTTCCAAAGGTCACAAAAAATATCGCATGCAGGTCTGTAACGATATGTTTTTGTAACCAGTCCTCTGTACTCAGTCTAGGACTCTTGTTCTCTTGTTCAGCAGACTCTTTCTGCTTAGACCAAACCTACTCGTTGAGTTCGTCTCTAGTAGGACGCCACTAGAACATTAGCGCTCAGTTTGTTCAAAACCGGTAATGAAACCATTTGTTGGTCGTCTGGGCAGACCTGGGTTTACTATAATGAACCAACAACTCCCCTAGCTCACTGGCCCTTTCAGCGACAGACCGTGGAGCAGCCTGAAGTCTCACCCAAAGTGATCCTAATGGGTTGGCCAAAGACTCAAGTGTCTCGACCAGGTTCTGTATGGCGTCATGTGTGCGTCTCGCAGCTCTTCTTAGCTCGTGAGACCGCTCTTTCCTCTCTGCGATGCGCAGTTTCCTCTCACTCGCGATGACTCTAATCCTTATCGCATCGTCGTGCCCGGGGAAACACGTAACTCTTTCCTCCGCTTGATCCTTAACCGCAGCGCACCACAGCTCCTCTGATGGTGCGATATCGCCTCCCTGCGATATCCTACCGCTGTGACTCAGCGTACCTAGCGTTACTTGTATTCAACTTACAGGACTCAACACACGAGGCTGATTTACACTGAGACTCTTAATTGTCTCAAGTAAAACTTAGATAGACTCTTATACAGAATACTTAAAGACTTCAACTTGTATTTATCCTTCTATAATATGTTGTGAACTGAATAACATACACATACATCTACTGTAAGCAAAGTTCATGTAATGAATGACAGATATAACAAGTAAATACAATCACATGAATCAAGCACATAACACTCTGATTTTACGTGGTTCACTTCCAGGGTAGAAGCTACATCCACAGAACTGTGTTTCTATATTATAACTTGAGAGAGGTACATAGTTCTGCTGCACCGCATATGCAGCTAGAGATCTTCTGGGTAATTCCGCACTCGGCCTGGAGCCCTTCTCTCTTAGATCTCTTCTCTATATTGCCTTCTTACAATATACTCTCACTCTCTCTCTCTCTGTCTATCAATCCCTGCGGATTGTTACAATACAAAATACAGTGAGCTAACAGACTACTGATAATCTGACTAGCTGGATGGCTTTAAATGCCCAAAAGGCCAACCTTTTACAATACAAAATACATTCCTTTATAGGCGGCCCGAAGGTCTCGCCATTACAACACTGTGGGCCTATCCCAACAGTAACCCAAAACCCTAACTAGTGACAGTCGGCATATCTGTACTTGGGTAGCCGCTTTTCATCACACCACTGCTCTTTGCAGTCTTCCATGCTTCCTGGCGCTGACCATGGGTACTATGCACCGCTTCCCTTCTTCTGTCCTTCGTCTTCAATACCTCGGCCTTGTCGCTCCTTTTCCTTTATGAGGGTAGCTGAGCCCTCCTGTCTTCGCCGTTGCCTTCAATGCAGTGGTTGAGCTCTCTCTTCTCAGTCGCTCAGGTACTGTCGTCTCCTTTGACTTCTCTGTTCCAACAGTCACGGTTTTCGGCTATGCTCTGCAGCTAGAAACATGCTACGGCGTCGTAGCTTCACCTTATCTCTTCGTCTTCGCCAAACTGTCTATCCGCCAAAATGGCAGCTTTTCCTGTAGCTGTGGGACCCTGCTCCAACATGTACTCTAGAGTCGATTACCTGCAAGTTTTATCAGTATGTTGGTAACCCCAGACCTTCAGTTATAAGGTGTTTATTCCTGTACAACAAGCTGCAGGAGCCCCTGAGACGAATTTAACTTCTTTCCCTTTCTTTCTAGCTCCCTGATTAGAATTTCCTTTCTCAACATAAGTCCACTGATCTTCTTTCTCAATTATGATGACTTCTTCTATTCTTTTTTGAAATTTTGAGCAAAATTCCCATAACCATGACAGAACCGATTTAAACGGGATTTGCTCATAATCTAACTCCTGGATGTAGGACCACTCTGCTACTGTTAGCTGAATTGCTTTAGGGAGACCTATTTCCGAATCAACCTCAACACAAATTCTAGCGCAAGCATACTGGTCTTTCCTCTCAGCTCTGTCAATAAATTTTCCATGGATTCTAAATTCCAACAATGTAAGGGGAGATGTGAAAGTCTCACCCATACTGGAACAGTAGAAGGAACATCCTACGAGGGGTCAAAATCAGGGGTCCATTTATTCAAGTATAGACCCTGAGGACCCATGAAATATGGCACGTTCCGAAAGATCAGAGCTCAGTCCTCCACGAAGTCAAAAACAAAAACAAAAAAGCCCTATCCAACAAAGTGACTACTGATATTTGCTGAAACAAGAGGCCTCCAGATCCTCTGCACCCACCCATCAGTTGCCTTAGGGGAAGGCCAAAGGCCAGAGAATTGGCCAATAAGACCCCGATCAGCCAAGTTGAGCGTCGAACGACAAGTTCGTTCAGTAGGGTGTTCAACAGAAGGGATATCAACCTTCTTAACAAAATTTTGAGAACCTCCCCCAGTCCTCTTTCAGCCAGAAGCAATCAACTTCTTAAAAGACTCCAATTCAAGAGAAAGAGGAGGAACCCCTCTAGGATCCATAAGGACTCATCCACCAAAGCACCCTACGGAAAGCCAAAGAGATCCAAAGAGCAGGCCACTAGCAAGGCCAAGCAACAATCCCACCAAGAGAGGAGAGCAACAAGCCCACCAACTGAACCTCCACCAAAAAACCTCTTCAAAAACAAAAACTGCAGAGACCAAGGAAAGCCCAAACAGCTAGTCCAATCCAGGCTAAAAAAAATCCACCAATGCTACCACCAACGAGCAAGAAACCAACCAATAACCAAAACAAAAGAGGAGAAAACCACTATAACACAGCCAGGGCTGCAACCATAAGCAACTCAGACTCCAGAGAGCCTCCAACCCAAGCAAAGGGAACAAACCTTAAAAAGAAGCCCGTCCAAATGACCAAAGCCAGAGCAAAAAGGATTCCAATAGAAGCTCAAAAGAGCCTCACGCCACAAGCCAGAGAGCCACACCTCCAGTAGCCAGACCACCAGTGAAGTGGACAACCAAGAATGTAAAGAATCCATATAAGTTGAGCAAAGCTCAAACTCCCTAGCAAAGAGACTTCCAATGATTTCCACCAGAACCAGCAAGCCAAATGGCACACCACAGAGGCGGCACGATCTTACACAGTCGAGAAGGTAAGAGCCCCTCCAACTGAAACAGAGCTAACCTATCCCATGCAAGGATCTGGAAGGAGTCCAGAACTGAACCAGGCCAAGAAATTTTAAATGTTCTTGGAGAACTGAACATGTCGTAGCAGCAGTTGCTTATTTCAATATGCTAAAGTCCAGATCTGCAAACTTGGAGTCTGATTCAGAAATACAATCTATTAAATTTCAAAGATCTAACATAGAGAAGAATTCCAATAAGAATAGAGTGCCTTTGAACTATTGCAACCAAGAGAATTAGTAGGAACCAGGCAAGCAAGGGAGCCTCCAATGCAAAAATTTTAAAGAGTTTCTTGGAGCGAAAAAACCTCTCGCTGTTAGACCAATTTATGATTGCTCTCTTATTGAATTTGATGTTCAAAATTTGATTATCTCATCTTGGTTGGAACACTACTCCTCTAATATACTCTTAACTATACTCCCTTAGGGGGTCTTGGGTACTCTTCCCTTATGCAAGTATCTTTCTTCCATCTAGGCAGCTTTAGGGCCTCGAAGGGTGTGGTATCCTTGACAATTTGATTAATTAAGATAAAATTTCATAAATTTTGCATAATTAAGGGGTTTGAAATTTTTCATTCCACCTAGCACATCATATACCCATTAAAAACAACTAAACATAGGGTTGTCTCAAGCCTTTCGTTTTCATAATTTTGATTTCCATATTTTAATTTGATATGAAATTTTTTTGGAGTCATTGGGCAATCAAATGTAGCATTTACAATTTAATTTTCATATTTATTAACCTATTTAATAAGGTTATATCATCCCATTAGTTGGATGGGTTTAATTTCTAGATCCAAGTAATTCAAGCCTTCATATCTTGTTGCTTGTCCAATGCACTTTCAAGCTCATTTTCAAGTTTATTTTGGCTTGGAAAACTATTATATGCATATTTTGTTTGTTGTGCTGATATTGTATCCATATTAAAAGTTTGGTTGTAATTGATAGGTTCCCTCTTGACTCAATTTCCACAAAGAAAATGCACAATCAAACCATCAACTAAGTTATCTTAGGTTCCAATGGACCTCAAGAGCCAATCTAGTTCATTTTTTGTCTTATAAAGGATAAAACAACTTGTTGTTCACTCTTATTATCTCTTTTGTTCCAAACATCAACAAACTAATCTTTCACATTCACTATGCAAAATCACACTTCCTAGCCTTTTCATCCCTCCAGGTAGGTGAGGGAGGACAATACTCATGTTAGGAGATACCAAGAGGATTGTGGAACACAAGTATATCAATCCTTATTCTTTCCCTTTTACCACCTTGAACATAGGAACATCTAAGGTGTGGGTAGTCTCTACTTGTGCCAAGACACCAAATAGGTTATGACTGGCTTAACCATTAGATAGGTGTGGGAGATATTAAAAAAAAAAAATTAGGTGTAGGGAAAACATATTGATATATATCAACAAATGGAATTTTCTTATAACATGCTCATTTTTGGGTGACTCCACTGGGGATTGTAGTGTCCGCTCGCCACCCAGGACCTTCAATCTAAGAGCATTTGTCCCTAAAACCTCATAGATCATGAAAGGACCCAACCATTTTGAATCAAACTTGTAGTGCTTGGATGGGGTTTCATGTGCTTTGTCCCCCAACAAAACATCATCCCTTATTTATAATTTACAATTAAGTCTCTCTTGTCAAATGCACATTTGATGATGTATTGTTTCCTTTGTAGTTGTTGGAATGCATCTTTTCTAACCTCCTCTAGCTCAATTAGGATGTCTAAACAATGTTTTAAAGGCCGAAAATGATCATCTTCATTAGCAACAACCAACCTAAAGGATGAATTTGTAAGTGAATAGGTAGAATAACACGGTTCCATACACCATAGTGTAGGGAATTTGGCTCGTAGTTGCCTAAGGTGTGACTCGATTAGCCTATAAGGCAAAGTTGACTTTAGTGTGCCAAACTTGCTTATTGTTTGTGACTATTCTCTTAAGGATCTAAATCATTTTGTTTTTGTTCATTCAACCAATCCACTATTGTAAAGATAATAGGTGGAGGATCCAAAAACTTGGATGCCATAAGTGACAACAAATTGAAGCATGCCATTAGACATGAAATTTGATCCATTGGTAGTCAATATATCAATGAGAGTTTCAAAGCGAGATAGGATGTTAAGCTTAATAAATTCTACCACTTGTTGTTTAGTAGAGTTCCTAAGGAAAAATACTTGTTGATTTTTATACATAGGAAGTTGTTTCACTAATGACTTTGTGCCTAAGTCAGTAAAAAGGGGGAAGAGACATGACCCTTGTATTAAATGACTTGAGATGAGATTTTAATTTCACTTTAGAGATTAAAGTGACTTTTTGATATATCTAAGTGGTGGTTGAGTGAAATTAATATATGGAGAGAAATAAAGTGCATTTATTCTCATACGTTGATCTAAACCAATGTGGGCCCTTAGATTAGATGTCCATTCAACTACCCTCATGAGAAACCCAAAAGACAAGGTAAAATAATAAAGGCACATTTCATTCCTCATTTTTTGCTTCATTATGAGCTTAGGAGAGGAAGTTGACCTTCTTGTGAAGAGAAGAACACACCACATGAGAGAGAACAAAACTAAGGGCACACAGTTCAAGGCACCCTACAGAAGACTATCGTAGCACGAATTTCAAAATTTATGGTACACAATTCGAGGAGTATACCAATTGTACACATTTCTAGAATCTAGCATGATTTTCGAGGTAGATAACAACATTGAAGAGGGTAGTACTGTTGCATGCATTCCCAGGCAGAAATAAGTAGAACATAGGCATGAATTTAAAGACTAATAAGGGACACTAAATTCTATGCAAAATGAGTATTGTACAACATAGATTTTGATAAGGGTCGTACTGTTTGAGTTGATAGTGCACTAATTTTGGGGATGAATAGTGGCACAATTTACTCCACAAGTCTGTAATTTCATGTTGATAATGAAGACTGATGTAAAAAAAAATTGAGAAGAAATAAAACTCTCTCTCAAACAAGTTTTCCCCTTATGGGTTTTTCCTAGGTAGTTTGACAAAAAATATTCCATCTGCAAATTTCATGGAGTGATTGCCCTTAATTTTCTGCCTTTAAATTTGTGAAATTTCGTTCATGTTTTCCAGTCAAGTTAAGTTTATGAGAAACACATATATTCAACAATTTTGTTGACAAGGTGGGAATTAAACTTTGATACTTTAACTTCGAAAACTAGGTTTGGGAAATACACTGAAAAACTTACATGGTATTATAGTTGAGGGGGAAGATTAGTGAATTGTGAATTCCAGACTATCAGTGAAACTTTATTTTATTTAGAGATCAGAGTTTTGGACTTTGGAACTTCAGTGAGATGGCGACCAGTTTGAGGTTGGAGGACAGATTAAATGGGGATGTAAATTTTGTTACTTACAAGGTGAGGATAGTGCTCATGTTGCAAGAAAATAAGTTGTGGGATGAGGTGTTGAACCACACTCAAGCTCACCCACTTCAAATATCCACAGCTACATATGCAGTAACATCTCAAGCCTTTAATCAAGAGGAAATCATCCTTGATGTAGTGAAGGATCATGTGATCCCACATTTGACCAGAAAGACCTATGCTTATTTGATGTGGGAGGATCTAACCAATTAGTACTAGATCTCTAATGAGAACCAAAAAATGTTTCTAAGGGAGAAGATGAAGAGTATAAAGGTGGCCAAAGGTGAGGGAGTGACATCCTACCTTACTAGGATCACTCAGGTGAGGGGCGAGCTTGTAGCAGTTGGGGAGGTGGTTCCTTGTGGTGAGCTAGTGCGTACATTCTTAAATGGTGTGGACAAGCCATGGGCTATTTTTGTGGAGGCTATAGTTTACAGGGAGGACATGCCTGTTGGGATTGTCTCTGGGATGACTTTGTGCAGGAGGAGACTTGAAGAGGTTTTGTGCATGGGAGCTCTTATAGCAATAGGGAGGATGAGGAGAATGTGGCCTTGGCATCCAAAGGAAAGAAGAAGTCCAAGAAGGGCCCTAAGAAGGGTAGGGATAAGCAACATGGTGGACAGAAGAAATATTTGAGTAGAGTCAAGTGATTTACTTGCTAGGGTTTGGGCATTATGCCTCTTAGTGCCCGAAGAAGAAGAAGTAGCAGACAATAGCTTCAACTGAAATTAAGGAGTATGCAACTAGATTTGAGAGAGAGTTTTCTCTCCACACTGGTAATTTTGAGAGAGATTCTATCACCAACACTAATATGGAGGATGAGAGAGAGTATTCCTTGTTGACTAACCATTATTTGAGTGCATCCACCACTGACACTTGGTACATTGACAGTGGAGCCTAAAGCCACATGACAGGTGCCCATATATGTTCTCCAAGATTTCATAGATATGCATGGATGTGGAGGTAATGTTGGGGGATAACACAGTTGTCAGAGCAGTTGGACATAGGACCGTTACCTTTTAGAGGGATTCTATGAGTCTTGTGACTTTGAGAGATGTATTGTATGTCCTTAGTCTCAAAAAGAACTTAATATCAGTTTCCACCATTGAGGATAGGGGACTTGGAGTGTACTTCCTTGATGGAGATGTGCACGTTTTTCCCAAGGGACTTGGAATGTACTTCCTTTATGGACATTTTCTTCTTTTGCTATTGGAATAAGATAGGGGACATTGTACAAGCTCTAATTTCATCCCTAACATGCTTTGGCCCACAGTAATAGTAGCGACCTATGTGAGCTATGGCATTGTAGGATGGCTCATTTGCATCATCCATATTTGATGACGTTGAGGGCCATGGTCACAAGTTTTTCCGAGATCAGCATAGAGCACAATGATGTGTGCAGAGGGTGTGCTCTGTGAAAGTACACCAAGACTACTTTTATGAGCAGTGGCAGCAGATTAGCGAGAGTACTTGATTTGATACATTCTGACTTATGCATTCTGATGCCATATATTTCTTTAATTGGGTATGAGTAATATGTGACATTCATCGATGAATTTTCCAAAAAGACCTAGATCTACTTCACAAGGAGCAATAAATATGAGGAAGTATTGCAGAGGTTCCAAGAGTTTCAGGCTCTTGTGGAGAACCATATTGGGAGAAGGATTCAAGCACTTGGATCAGATAATGGAGGGGAGTATACCTCCATTGCTTTCAATGAGTTTTGCAAACATGAGGGAATTCGTAGACATTTGTAAGTTCTATATACTCCTGAGCATAATGGAGTTGCGAAAAGGAAGGACATAGCTATAGTGGGAGTTGCGAGAGCCATTATTCATGATCAGAATATTCCCTTCTTCCTTTGGGTCGAGGCATGTAGCACAGTTGTATACCTTCAGAATAGGATTCCCCATCCTACCTTAGGAAATAAGACTCCTAAGGAGACGATCACAGGAAAGAAGCCTAAGGTTGGTCATTTTTCACATATATGGTTGTCTGACTTATTCTCATGTCCCTTATGAGATGAGGACAAAGTTGGAGCCCACTGCAGAGAAGGGCGTCTTTCTGGGCTATGATAAGACTTTGAAGGCCTTTTGCATTTATCTTCCTACCAAGAGGAATGTTGTTATGAGGTGGTAAGTGAGGTTTGAGGATGAGAAAGCATTCAATAAGTACAGGGAGTAAAGGAAGGGGGAGCAGTAGACATCCCTACCTTGGGTGAGTGCATCTCAGAGTTCAACAGTTTAGAGTGTTGGGTCACAGGTTTCAAAGGTGACAGGGCCACAGGTTACAGGCATAGGTTCTATAGGTCCGGTAGTATAGTCAGCAGGTTCTCCGAGGACAGGTTCTGGTTCTCAGGTATTGGTTCACCAGTTACAGCTACCGGTTCACCGGCCACTAATCCACATGTTTATGGGCCATCTACTTTAGGTAGTTCCTTAGAGGATGATAGACTAGTTTCAGAGGATTCTTCAGGGAAGAGGAACCCTAAGTGGCTTCAGGATACCCTGAAGGAAGCAGAGACATTTGGAGCACCCAAGAAACCAGTGAGAGATATTAGGATGCTAGATAGGTTTTGTATGGCATTGGTTGCTACTATTCATGATTCAAATCCTTCTATTTTTTAGAAGGCCTCTCAGTATCATGTTTGGAGAGATGCCATGATGGAAGAGTACCATTCCATCATGAAGAATGATGCATGGGAGATGTATCGAGACCAGAGGGGAAGTTAGTGGTGACTTCCAAGTAGATTTACAAGGTGAAGCATGTTGCAGATGGTAGTGTGGAGAAGTTCAAGGCTCGTTTTGTGGCATGAGAGTTTTCACAAGTAGAGGGAGTTGATTATGATGAGACTTTTGCACCGGTTTCTCGCCATTCCTTGATCAGAGCAATTATATCCATAGTAGCAGAGATGGGTTAGAAGATCCACCCAATGGATGTGAATACCACACTTCTTAATGGTCTTCTATAGGAGGAGGTGCATATGGAGCAACCACGTGGATTTGAGATCCATGGGAGAGATTATCATGTGCACAGGCTAAAAAAGGCCTTGTGTGGTGTGAAGCAAGCTACTCGAGCTTGGTATTCCAGGATTGATTCTTACTTGTTGTCGATGGGATTTCAGAAGAGTGAGGTTGATCCCAACCTTTACTACATTGTGGTTGGTGGTGAGTCGCTCATCCTTCTGTTGTACATTGATGAATTTTTTATCACAAGTGAGAAGCGCCTAAATGCAGCTTGCAAGAGATATCTTGCTTCAGAGTATGAGATGAGTGATATTGGGTTGATGTATTACTATCTGGGGATGGAGGTTTGGTAGGAGCATGGTCATATTTTCCTGGGACAAGGAAAGTATGCAGTTGATGTTCTGAGGATATTTTGGATGGAGGACTGCAAGTTGATGGCCACATTGATGATCACCAACTAGAAGAAGATTCATGCTTTTGATGGAGAGTTGGTGGATCCTACATTATATCGTCAGCTCATTGGTTCATTAATGTATCTGGTCAACACCAAGCCAGACTTGTGTTTTGCAGTGAACACTCTCAATCAGTTCATGGTGGAGCCTAGGAGAATGCACTGGGTAGCCGCAAAACATGTGTTGAGATACCTTACAGGGACAATGGATTATGGCTTGGACTATAAGAGGTAGGATGGTGTTAGGTTGGTTGGCTTCACGGATTTATATTGGGAAAGAACTGTGGCGAAATAGAAACTTCTGGTTGTTGTTTCAGTTTGGGCTCAGCAGTAGTGTCGTGGTTCTGTTGGAAGAAAAAGTCCATTACTTTGATTTTTGTAAAGGCTAAACGCATGACAACTAGTCATGCTAGTTGCGAGGCATTATGGCTTCGCAAGTTGTTGGTGGATTTATTTGATTAGGAGATGAGGTCCACGATTATTTATTGTGACAATTAAAGTTGCATCTATCTCTTTGAGAATCAGGTGTTTCATGATAGGTCAAATCATACAGAGATCATGTACCACTTCATATAGGACTATGTTCAAAAAGGAGTTGTGGAGTTACAATATATTTCCACTGATGAGCAGGTGGAAAACATTCTGAAAAAATCCTTGGGGCGGGGCAAGTTTGTCTTCTTCAGGAGCAAGTTGGGAGTGGTACAAAACACCTTCCTCGGTAAGAGGGAGTGTTGAATTTTGTACCTAGGAAGTTGTTCCACTAGTGACTATGCCTAAGTCACTAAAAAGGGGAAAGTGACATGACCCTTGTATTAAATGACTTTATATTTGAGCATTTAATTTCACTTTAGAGATTAAAGTGACTTTTTGATATATTTAAGTGGTGGTTGAGTGAAATTAATTAATGGACAGAAATAAAATGCATTTATTCTCATACATCGATCTAAACCAATATGGGCCCTTGGATTACATGTCCATTCAACTACTTTATAAAAATTTTAAAAAGACAAGATAAAATAATATAGGAACATTTCATTCCTCATTTTTGCTTCACCTTGAGCTTAGAAAGGAAATTGACCTTATTGTGAAGAGAAGAACACAGTGCATGAAGGAGAAGAAAACTGAGGGCACATAGTTTGAGGCACCCTACAGAAGATTGCAGTAGCAAAAATTTCAAGATTTATGGCACATAGTTCAAGGAGTATACAAGTTGCATGCATTTCCAGAATCTGGCATGATTTTCGAGGTAGATAACAACATTGAATAGGGTCGTACTACTGAACGTATTCCTAGATAGAAATCAACATAACAAAGGCACAAATTTCAAGACAAGGAAGGGGCATGAAATTCTATGCAAACTGAGTATTGTGCAACACAGATTTCGAGGAGGGTCGTACTATTTGTATAAAGGTTGGTACTATTTTTGAGTTATTGGTGCACTAATTTCGAAGATGAATTGTGGCATAATTTACAAGATAAGTATGTAATTTCATGTTGATATTGAAGACTGTTGTAAAAAAATTAAAAAATTAAAAACTCTCTCTCAAGCATGTTTTCCCCTTGTGGGTTTTGTTGTGCAGTTTTCCAAAAAATATTGTGTCTACAAATATCATGGATTGATTCTGCTTAATTTTATGCCTTAAAATTTGTGAAATTTCCTTCATGTTTTCCAGTCAAGTTAAGTTTATGAGAAACACATATATGCAGCAGTTTTATTGATTGGGTGGGCATTAAACTTTAATACTTTAACTTGGAAAACTGGGTTGGGGAAATATACTGAAAAACTTTCACTACTTCTACGCACTTTGTGAAGTATTCCGCAATAATCTAGATAAATATGTGACCTACACTATAAGGTGGAGAGACTTGCCCAACGAAATCCATGCCCCATCTTGTGAAAGGAACTTGGGATTCAATGGTCTTAAGAGACATGGAAAGTAACTTATTATTACTAATAAAAAATTGGCAAGCTTCACATTTTTGGACTAGTAAATGGGAATCTTAATGGAGGGGAGAATAGTAATAACCTAATTGTAAAAATCAGTGTGTAGTGGTTTCAGTGGAAAAGTGACCTTCACAAACATTAGAACATTGGCATTGTTCAAGTTCCATTTGGGATTTATAAGGAGTAAGGCAATGAGACAAAACTCCGTCAAGGATTCTCCTATAAAGGATTTGGTCTTGTAAGACACACCAAACAACTTGTATGAAAAAGCGTTCACTTGGATTTAGTATTATTATTAGTGGACAAACACCATTGATTAAAAAAATATGACAGGGTCATACCATTGCTGTGAGACCAACTCAATTTCATTATTCATTTATTTGTAGGCAATCAATTATTCTGGTTGAGGGATTCAACTATGACTTAGGAACATGATCTAGTTAGAAATTCATTTATACCAATTCCCCTTATCGTTTCATTGGTTTAATGTCTAGGTCACATTCTTGCATGCACATGATCCATTTGGACCACTTACTATGTAGCTTGGTTTGATTCAAAGTAGTGGCTAGGAGAGATGTAAACAAAAAGACCTAAACTTTATGGCCTTGGATGTAAATTTGAAACAATTCAAAGGCTTTATACAATGAATAACCATGTTTTTCAAGTTTGCAATAGTTCATTTGATGTGTATTAAAATCATGGCTTACAAAGGCAATTGGCCTAAGATTTTATTTGTTACGCTTTTGCAATAAAACTCAAGAAACAATCTCCTATAATGAGTTAGTGTACATGAAAAATTATTTGGAATGATCGGGACTAATCAATAGAGTTTAGAAGAAATAACAAGTTTAATAGACTTGAAACTCTAATGCATAGAAACGTCCCATTTAAAAATTTACAACTTTCTTCATTAGTTGATTTAGAGGTTCGACAACTTGATGAAAATCGGGAATTAGAGTCTTAAGAAAATTATATTTCCAAATAAATATTGCGTCTCCTTCTTATTGGTAGGTAGGGAATCGCTTTGATTAATACCACCCCTTTGAGATCAACTTTGACGCCTTCATGAGACATAATGTAACCCCAATATCTTCCCTTGAGTAACACCAAACATACTCTTCTTTAGGGTTTAGGGATATCCTAAATTTGTGACATCTAAGAATAACTTGTCTAAGGTGACCCAAGCGACTACCTCATTCTTTATACAATATTGTGAAGTCATGTAAGTAAACAACTATAGTCCTACCCATTAATCATATAAAAGCAATGTCCATGGCACTCTAAGAGGTACTTTTGGCATTAGTCAAATTGGAAGGTATGTTGTTCGAAGTATATGTGCCCCAATCTGCAGTGAAAGTAGTTAAGTGTTGATCATAAGGTTTAAGGGGTATCTAATTGTATCCCAATAAACCATCCAAGAAGGACATCATTTTGGCACCAAAAACTTGTTGGAGGATATCCTCCACAGGTGGGATAGGATAGTTGTCTATTAAGGACACTTGGTTCATAAGTAAAAAATTGACACATAATTGAATATCCCTAGTTTTATTCTTCATTGGAAATTAGATACTCGTTATAAATAATGAATAGGGTAAATGAACCTTGAAGCTTCTTTTTATATAGTTCATACCTTATCATTTGTTCTCAGGCAATATTTTTCTTCCTTTGTTTATGCTTGTAAGGCTTCGAATCAAGGATGATAGGTATGGTATGAACTTTTTCTTCCATATTAAATAATTCCAAGTCCTCATAGGACCAACAAAATCACCTATGATCTCTAACAAGAGTTTAGTGAACTTGGTCTACTTTTCAAGAGAATAATGCATGACCCTATATAAACTATTTTTGGATCTTCCTATGTTCCTAGGTTTAGAGGGGTAGTTTATTGCACCATCCTAATGGATTTACTATTAATAATAGATTCAAATGTAGAATCATTGTTGGAATCAAACATTGATTCCAACAAGAATAGTCCAAGAGGTGTTATATTCATATTCAATTAGAGTACATCCTTTGTTTCCACTTCTATTTCATGAAAAATGTGCAAGTTTTCAAATACCCCCTTGTTTTGAAAGAATCTATAGATTTATTCATCAAATTCAAAAAAATACTGAGCATCAATGTTACCAAGTAACACAGTCCTATGTAAGATTTGAGCCTATATATCGTCTATACACCATATGAAATATGATGTAAATCATGAGCAAACTAAGGCCAAAGTATAATCTATGTGGTTTGCATCTATAGGGATGTCTTGAATGTTGAATGACAATAACTTCTCCATAAGTTCCTTAAATTTCAGTAGTGTTGGTTTATATAATTGTTGTGAACAACACACTTTTCCCTAATTTAATTCAAAAGTAACTATGAATCACTTCTTACCAGTAAGTGACAAATTACTAAATCCAAGGCCTTTTGGTGGCCCTAAACTAGTGCTTCATATTCAACCATGTTATTGGTCTTAGAAAATTATAATTGAAAAGAGAAAGCGAAAGGGATGGTCTTTCCATTGGGATCACACAAAACAACGTAGCACCACATCCAAGCTTGGATTTTGCACCATCAAAATCCATACTCCAAATTATTTCATCATGTAGGGAGGGACATGTAGATCTTCTTTACATAATATAGTACAAGTACCCAGCCACGTATCTTGAAAAGACACATGCCTAGTGTTGTAGGAAACATTTACAACTTGTTCTTGATGTTTAGGTTTTCTTAGAATCATAACTTTAAAGTTATGAGGAAATGTGAAGTGGACTCCTTCCATGAAGTAGCAACCCTACTTGACTTTATCATACCGTATGCTTCAAGTATATTTGCTACAATAACATGTATGAGAATGTGCACATAAAGAGTTTGGTTCTAGGAAATGGATAAGCATTTGATATAACCAATTTTTTCTATAGTTATCAAATCTAAAACTAACTGATATTTACAAGGATGTGTGCACCTAAGACCCTACTTACTCATAACACGAAGATGAATACCACTATTCCTTAATCATATGTCAATGACACAATTATGGAGCACATAAATGAAAATATTTGCTTAGACATTGAAATGAGGAACTCATGGGTCTAATCTATGACATCATATGCCTCCTTTGGATGAGAGTAGTCCTATTTGGAAGGTGGATCTCTATGTTCTAATCATGGAGGAAGAGAAGGTTGTAGGACACATAAAAAAGTTTTCAAACTTACAAGGTTCCCTTCGAGCATCTAATCATATCAAATGGGTTGGGACATTCGTTATATATTCAACTATGTTGTAAGGTACTAATGTTGGGAACTGTTGAGGAGGCTTCTCATTAGATATGTTTACCTTGTTTGGAACTCATAAAACTCTATTTCTTAGAGGTGAAGGAGATCTATCACTCATGGTAGCTTTGTTTTATTGTTGTTTTTAACCTCTTCCACTATTTGCAGAGTTGGTTTGGAGGTTTTTTTTCTAGTCTCAACAACAAATATTCCAAAAGAAAATGAGTTGTCATTATAATGCACAACCTCTTGCATGTTAACTTTGTTCTTTATCAAAAGTGGAGGAAAATTGTTTGTAAAGGTGCCTTGCCTACTTTGGACAATTGCATGTGGCACATATATGAGCAATAGCACTTGTGGACCTGAAAGTCTTTGCAAAAGTGACACCAACCCACTTCAACAACAATATGTCTAGGGGGAGGAAGGGGGGGGGAGGATGTATTTATCTTGTAGGTGCAAAAAATTGTAAGTTGTTGAGTTTTTTATTCAAGGAGCAATTTTGAATGTTCATGTTCATTAATAGTTTTAGTGTTCCAAAACCTTTCCTCTCTTCCATCCTCAATGTTTGGGTTGGTGAAAATTCATATCAAGGCCTATGATTCCAAACTATTTTATTCCTAGGAATCTTGTTAAAATGGGGATGCACTATAACGATTGAGAAAACCTTACTAGTTTCCTCCATGTTTTTCTCAATTTCTAGGGAACTTGTCTTGGACCCATCTAAAGTGTTTAGTAATTTCTCTTTCAACATGTAATTCACATTCACATTCATTATGGTCCTGTGGTAATGAAACAATTTGTTTCTATATGGTACAAAGTAATTGCGATTCCACCCAAGGTGGTAGTAAAGAGTTGATTGGAATTACAAATTTGATCAACATCATGAATGGAGATGGTAGTAAAATCCTAGCATAGGGAAGCCACTTCCTCTACTTCTTGGAAGCATTTATAGAATTCTAGGACCACAGTGTTTCCAATCTAGAATACTATTATTAGGAAGTAAGTGATACCATCTCGTTACATCTCCCCTGAATGCTCTTAATTAATCAAACAGTCAAGAATATCATTGTTAAAGGTCCTCCCATTCAGGATTACACCTCTTATCTCGTATTATGATTTTCTTGTTATTGATATAGTGAGTTGGCATACATCACATGGTCAAAGCAATGAGAGCCTCATGCAATTCTGGAAAAGAGGGATTATCCCAATCTTGTCACTAGCATTTTGGGCCCCAAAATCCACTTGGATGGATGAAGGATACTTGCGCAAGGGAAGAAGACCCAAGACCCCCTTCGAGGGAGTAAAGTTGAGCTTACCCACGTAGAGTAGTATTCCAACCAAGTTGTTCCAATCAAAGTTTGAACCATGAAATTCAATAGTAGACCACTTAGAAAAGACAGAATTAATTTATACCAAGAAAAAGAAGCTACCAAGGGACCCTTGAGGGGATTACCTAGATTTTACTCTAAATGTTATAGAAATTGACGCTCCTACATTTGGGTCCAAATTACAATTTTTTTAACAAAATCCATTGTAACATTAGATTTTTTTAATTACACTATTTCCCCCCCTACGGTCGTCAAAATTGCAACAATACCTTCACTACATCAGAAACATGATGTTCCATCATCACAATTTCAACATTTGTGAGGTTAGACCAATTTAAATTATTTGAAATAAATCAATTAAAAAATAATATTTTTCCTTTTTTTATCCTTGACAATCTTTGCAATTGTGATGATACCTTTTATTATTTCATAAATAACACATTACACTATCATAATTGTGACATGTGTGAGGTAATTTAAACAAAAAAAATTAAAAAAAAATGTTAAGAAAAGCTTCAAACTCTATAAACTCTTTGAAATATATTGTTTAATTAAAATTAACAAGGGAATATAAAATCCTCTCCTCTCTTTTTTTTTAACATAAACGGGTATTTTTATTTTAAAAAAAAGAAGTTGCGGGTCTTTTGGTCGTAGCCAATCAACCTATTTACAATATCCGGGAAGGCCTAGAACTAAAAATTCTTTACAAAAAGGGAAAGAATCTCCCAATTAAACAATATTCAACTACAGTAGAATTACGGGATAGGATGAAAATAACTGTCTTCCCCATTAATACTAAGAAAACCTTGCAGCAAAAGGCAAGCTTTATTGGCCAGGTCATCTGCGAGATGATTTTCATACCGAAGAATGTGAAAAGATTCAGCCTTTCAATAAAATCATGGTTCTCTGCAAAATGATATTCAAGGCAAAATTATTGATTATGTCCGCTAAATTTAAGGCTTTTATCAAAATCTCCGAGTCACCAAAGATTTGCATGGACTTATATCCCTTCTTCAACACCAGGTGACTTGCTAAGAGAAGGTTGTATCCTTCAGCCTGATTATTGGACAAAGTTGCTAGTCCCTAGTTGAACCTGATAGAAGATGCACTGTCCGAAGAGAAGACCAATCCCCCAGCTCTTGAGAATCCAGGATTTCCTTTGGAAGCACCGTCAAAGAAAATAACTGCCGAAGGAGATTTCATCCAAAAAGAATTGAAATCCTCAATACTCCCACGAAGCCTCCAGGAAGGAATTCTGACAGGTTTAGAACACGTTAATTTCGTTCCCACAATTTGAATGCTAGGATTTCGCCAAAGAGTAACAGGCAATGAAAAGCCCGTAAGGCCAGAAACTTCAGCAAACAATGATAACGATTCTATGGCCACGACTTGTGAAATTGGCCTCTAGTCGTTGAAGATAAAGCTGTCACGGGCTAGCCATATTGTCCACCACATAATTTTAACAATTGAATGCCAGCTCTTGTACAAAACTGACGCCGAAGATGGACGTCGATCAGGCCATGTCAGGTAAAAGTCAAGAACAGTTTGCTGAGGAGGAATCAAAAATTGCATCACATGAAGAACCATGGACCAAACATTTTTTGTAAAACCACAATCGACTAGGATATGGTCCATTGTCTCCAAGGATGCTTTGCAAAAACAGTAGCAAAACGGGCCATAAAAACCACGTTTCTGAAGGTTGTCTCCTGTCAGAATTTTTCGATGCAGAGTTAACCAAGAAAAGAAATTTACCTTCGATAAACATCTAGAATACCAAATCGTTTTCCAAATCACCGGAGGGATGCAAGAGGAATGAGATGTATTCAAAGTCTTGTATCCATTAGCTGCAGAATAAAATCCATAAGGGCCCCATCCCGAGCAATCTTGTTGAGAAAGGTGAATAGGGGAGAGACCTGATAGAGCAAAGAACAACAAAGGTTTTTTAGAGTTAAAAATAGCAGGAAGATCTGGCAATGACCAGCCTACCCAATTACTATCACTGTCCCAGGAACAAATATCTGCAAGACAAAGCAGCCCTTTATTAATTGCCCAGTTCTGAATCTCTGTAAGCTGATTAACATTGGAAAGAGGTGGTTTCCCATAGATATTATCCTCGCATAGATATATCTTCTTCCCATTGCCAGGGGTTCTATATAATTGAAGATTGAAAGATTCAAAATATTTTCTACAGCAATTCCAAATACCAGATCCTGAAGAAGTGTTAGCTGAAGTAATATTCCTCAAAGATCTACCCTTTAGGTATTTCATCCTAAAAATCCGACTGACTGGATTATTTTTGTCCTTATAAAGCTGCTAAATCAATTTTCCACCCAACGGCATATTAGCCATCCCTGGATCTCAAATTTGTAATCCTCCTTCATAAAGGGGACGCTTAATAACATCCCAGCTAACAAGATGCATCTTTTTACCGCCTTTACCTCCACTCCAAAGGAAATCTCTCAATAATTTTGAAATATAGCTCAAGATAGATTTTGGAGCTAGCAACAAGGTAGATTGAAAAATGGGAATAGCTGAAAGGACCGACTTGATCAAAATTAATTTCCCAGCTTTAGTTAGCCACTGATCACCCCAAAAAGTAATTTTTGCTTTTAACTTTGCCAGCACCTCGAGCCACAAAGAGGGAGGAGATGGACCAAGAGTTAAAGGGAGACCCAAATACTATATCTTCTCCCACTTGACAAAGCTAGGAAAAACCAAGAAATCTGCAATTCGAAGTATTACCGGAGATTCGACATTCCATCCATAGACAACACTTTTTGTTTTATTTATCAATACTCCTGAAATATGACAGAATTTAATGAGGATAGCATGGAATACACGGGCAATCTTCATTGAGGCTCCTCCAATAAAGAGAGAGTCATCCGCGAAGAAAGCATGGTTAATTGGGTCCACCCCCATAGCAATTTTAATCCCTGGAAGATACCCAACATCCTTTTCTACAATCAGTTTACGGCCAAGTGATTCAACCATCAAAATATATAGGAAAGGAGATATCGAGCAACTTCAACGTAGACCTCTAGTTGATTTGAAAAAATTAGCGTGTCTACCATTAACTAAAGGTGCAATCCAAGGATTTTCAGTGAAGGCTTTGATCAGGTTAACAAACTCGGGACAAAAACTTAAGGAGAGCAGAACCTCATAAAGGAAGGGGAGCTTTACTCGATCAAAAGCATTCTTCATGTCCAGCTTTATTGGCATACCTTTCTCCTTTCTTTTGAAGCTTGAGTGGATGGCTTCTTGCACTTGAATGACATTATCCACAAGGTGTCTGCCTCTGACGAACCCCCCTGTAAGGGAGAGATGAACTTGCCTGGCAGGAGCTAGAATCTTATAGGAAGAATTGCACAGTGAAATTGCACGAAATCTATCAAAGGAGGAAGGATTGGATTCCTTTGGAATGAGGGCTAAGAAAGTAGAATTGGTGCACCCACCAACTTTACCTTTTTTTTGGAAGGCAGACACCATATGAATTAGATCTGTCTTTATAATAGGCCAACAAACTTTGTAAAAATGAATTGAAAAACCGTCTGGCCCAGGAGCTTTATCAAACTTCATAGCCCAAATGACTTCAATAATTTCTTTTTCCGTAAAAGGTTTCATTAAATTGTTATTATCCTCAACGCTGACTAGAATAGGTATGTTAACCAGAAATTCAGAAGACACCTCGTCCCCATATTGACCATCTTCATGAAACAATTGTTGAAAGTAGCTACTAGTTGACTGCTTGAGAAGGTCTTGTCCCTTAATGAGAACCCCATCTCCATTAGAAATTTCTGAAATGTGGTTTCTAGAGAGTCTATTTCTGCACTAGCGATGGAAGTAGGCAGAAATCTTATCCCCTGCCAACAGCCACAGACTTCTAGATTTCAGCCATAGGTGCTCCTCCTCATGCCTGAAAGAACTAGTGGATTTGAATTGAGCAAGTTGCTCCTGAGCTAACAGTGAAGAGTAAATATCACAATTCTCCATGCCGGTTTGAAGATCAAATAACTCATCCACAATTTCCTTTATGCATGGCGTTGGTGTAATGAGAGGGGCTTTTACCCATTCCTTCAACGCTTCCTTCAACGCTATTTTGTTTTTTTTTAGTTTCTGCTCAAACATGTAACTAGGAGATCCAACAATGAATTGAGACCAGACCTAAGAAACAATATCCATGAACCCAGCATGCTCAATGCAAATTGGGCTGAATTTGAACGGAATTGCGCCTAAATTCTCTTCAAAATCAAACAATAGAGAGATTGGGTGATGATCTGACGTTAATTTAGGAAGAATTTTAGAAGAAATGATTTTACCGTCCATCAGAGTGTTGTGAACAAGGAATCTGTCAAGTCTGACAGAGATATTAGCGACCCCCACCCTGTGATTTGACAATGTAAACCACCCAGCCTTGGGCTTTAAATCAATCAAGTCCCAATCTCGAATCAAATCTTCCACATAATCTTGCATATGATCCTTGCCACGCAAGCCTCCTTTTTTTTCATTAGGTGCTAAAGTAATATTCAAATCGCCTGCTAAAACTATATTGACAAGAGAAGAACGCTCAAGGAATTCTGATAACATTTTCCACCAATCCTGCTTTTCTGTGTAATTAACTGGTACACAAAGATTAAAAAGAGCATAAGAAGTCTTACTAGAGTGATGAAAGAGCTCTGTGAAGATCCAATGTTGTGTAGCATAGGCATTTTTAAGCTGAAATTTCTCATCACTCCATAGAGTAGCTAATCCCCCACAGGTGCCTTTAGCACTGACAGCCTTGCCAGTGTTTAATTTCAAATGATTGTTACTGATGAGAAGGAGAGATTCCTCCTCAATCTTCATCTCTTGGAGCAATAAGATATCGGATGGGGCCATTCTCAATAAATCTTTCACAGCAACAGCTTTAGTAGGATTCCCCAATCCCCTATAGTTCCAAGAGCTAATTAGCATTACTTACCCAATTGAGAGGGAGTTCCCACTCCCTTTGGAGGTCTAGTTCTCTTATTCCTTCCATAAGACATTTCGATAGTAGACTGATTACCTTGAGTCTTTAACTTCTCGGCCTCTTCTTCCTGAATCTCCTTCTTAGATTTCCTGCCTCCCTTCTTGGATATTGGATCATCTTCAGAAGAACTAGGACTATCAAGCTGCTTCTTGCGAGCAATATCTGCATATGAAGGGGGAGAATTTTCACCAATTGGGGAAGGATTAGAGGACCCTCCAGCCCAAAGAGGAACAGAAGAAGGTGATTGTTCCTGAGGAACTGTTTAGGATACTGGAATTACTTCCAACTCATCCCCATCGAGTTGCTACATTTCCCCTTCTTCAAGGGAAACAAAATTAAGGGCATCAAATTGATTGGAAGAAGGATTAGGAGGAATTACAGCCTGAGGTGCAGGATGAGGCTTGCCAACAGCAAAATCACTAGCCGTTGATTTATTTTCTTTGCCTTTCTTTCTAGAGCCTTGATTTTGATTTCTATCCTTTTGTACTTACAACCACTGATCTTCTTTCTTAATTACTTTTTTGTCTTCTGATTTTTTTTTGTAGTTTCGAGCAAAGTGACCATAGCCATGACAGAACCTGCATTTGAACGGGATTTGTTCATAATCCAGCTCCTGAATATGAGACCAATCTACCATAGTTAACTTAATTGCCTCAAGCAAGCCTATCTCCAAGTCAACTTCTACACAGATTATGGCACATGAGAACTGTTCTTTTCGATCGGCCCTGTCAATGTATTTACCGAGCTTATTCCCTATGGACTCTAAGGCATCTGAGCTCCAACAGTGTAAAGGAAGGTGCGGGAGTCTCACCCAAACTGGGACTGCAGATGGAACATCTTGAGAGGGATCAAAATCAGGAGTCCACTTGTTTAATTAGAGCCCCTGAGGTCCCATGAAGTATGGGCCATTCCAAAAAATAAGATCTCGGTCAGCTGCAACATAAAAAACAAAGACATAAAACCCTCTTCCTACAAAATGGCTTTGGATCCCATCAGAGACTAAAGGCCTCCAATTCCTCTGCACCCAGCTATCAATAGCTTTTAGAGAGAGCCATAAGACGGTGAATTGACCAAGGAGTCCACGTTCAACCAAATTTAACGTTGAACGACAGATTCAATCAACAGGTAACTCGACTAAAGGAATATCCACTTTCTTGACAATTTTTTGGGAGGGACCCCCTTTCCTCTTCCCACAAGAAGCAATCAATCTCTTGAATGCTTCGAGATCAGGAGGAAGAGGCTGAGGATGGACCACTCCAGAGTCCATGGATGGATTGATTAAATAGCACAAACAACAGAACACTCAAGGCCAAACGACCACCCCAAACTGTCCAAGAGAGCTCCACCACCGAGAACTGGCACAAGATACCAGAGAACGAGCCAATCAATCAATCCTCAAAGCTATGCTGCAACAGAACCACTGGGACCGAGCCAATCACTAGGAGAAAAAGCCAATTCCACCACAAGAAACTGAGTCAATCAAAGACAGACAGCGAAGCCATCCAAGAAGTATATCAAATGCTACCTCCTAGAGACAAGAACTCCTACCCGCAGAAGTTGAATATAGCCAGAGTCAATCCCACCTTCACAAGCAGCATGAACCCAAATAGGCCAGGAAGAAAATCCAAAGGATTCTTAAAACAGAATTTCAATAACAGAGGTCTCTAAATCAACCTAGTCTCACAGACCAGAACCAACGGATGCTCCTCCAACAGGACCAAACTCTCCCAGAACGAATCAGAGAAGCTACAAAACTTGTAAATCGGAGTTGAACACCAGCAGAATCTCCTTTGCACATAGAATTGCTCAGCTTGAGTGAGCCAGACCAAGCCAAATCATGGTTGCATCTCACGGGTAAGAGACCTCCAAGAAGCTTATATGAATAGTGATAGCCAGGACCTAAACCAGAAAGAGATCACCGAACCAGGGAAAAAATTTCAAATTTTCTTGGAGCACTAATTTAAAAAAAAAAAGAGAATATCATATTTGAATTCAAGAGGGATCTCCTCTCCTCTCTTCATTATACTCATTTTCACTTGAATCTTTCTAGTTTGGTTTCTATATTAGGGTTTCGTGTATTTAATCTATGACCTTAGTTATTCTTTACTTCCTTCATTCCTTCTCAAGTTTATGGAGGTAGTTTTTTCTTTGTTTTGCATGTGTAGAGATTTTAAGTTTTAAGGGAATCTCCCTCCTTTTGCTTTTCCATTTTTAAGGTGGTATATAGCAGCCCAAATTTCATGTCCAAATCATCTCAGAGTAAAAAATAAATCTATGTTATCACCTAAAATTTGCACACATGCAACATTTTGATGATTATTATAGGAAGGCATCATCAACACTTAACATGCAACTCATAAGATTGATTGGTCATCAAAATTAACATATGAAACAAAGCAATGAATGGATAATTCACACTTTAGGCCAACCACGTGGGTTTATCAAAATAAATAGTGTGACATGCGGGTTCATCAAAGGAAACCCTTGTGATATCATGCAAAAAATCCCTCAAAACCTGCACAGATGTACCAATGCACAAAGTGCTAACTTCCATGATGCATTCAAATATTTGCAACCAAATTTTGTCTCCAAGGAATTAGAATTGTCCTTCTTCACATGCTTGGGCATTCAATAGCCCCATGCTTGTACCTTGAAGCCGCTTCATGAGAGGGAGCATTCACATGAAGAACAAGGCTTATTACGTCCACGGGAACAGTCCATAGGGGGCACACCTAAAGGGGCCTCACACATTCGGTTTGATTACAGAGCTAACCTGATGGGGACATAAAGTCAGGCCCTTATATAGCGATGTATAACCTCCCTTGGATTTGACCCTGAGACCTTCTGCTCACAACTTACAATGCTCAACCACTTGAGCTAGCCCACTGAGCTATATATATATATATATTCCAGAGAAAAAAATATTGTATGCATCGAATAAACGTGAATTGCTCAAATGAGCTTACATAATGTTCACCCATTTAGGATTCTCACATACATAAGGAAAACTTGCTCTTCTTGTGTGTTGGCAAAAACCTTCCATCCACAAAAAGCCTCATTTGATTTGTCTTCTTTTTTCTTGTATATTCATCATTTGACCTTTTAAAGTATTGAAACTAGATTGTTTCATATGACATGGCAGAATGCCCTTTTGAGATCTCTTTTATCTCTATCACCCCCAACTTAATTTCTAGGGCTTGTTTGGATAGAGTGTCTGCTTTTGTATTCAATTCTCTGTAAATATGTGAGAAAACTATCATCTCAAACTGTTCTTCAAGTTTTGAATTTCCACTATAATATGTTGTAGATGTGGTGCTCTGATAAGGTGTTTTCCATTGGACCAATCTATTACCATTTTTGAATCACCATAAATATGCATACTTTGTATTTGTCTATCTTTTGCTAATTTCAAAACTTCCCATAGAGTTGCTACCTCGACTTTGTTATTGGTTACTTGGCCAATATCATATTTGATGCATAGTTTTAATTATGTTGATAAATTTATTACTGCTCCAGCTCCTCCAAGGGGAGGCTCTCCTTGACTCGCTCCATCAAAGAAGGCCCATGGTAAATCCTTGTTTATGACTGGTGCTATGAGAACTCTTTTCTTGCTTTGATATGGGTTGAGCTTATGTTCCTGTGTCTTTTCTATTAACAAGGCAGTGGTAACATCAGGGGGTACCAACCTATTCAGGAAGATTGATCTATTGTGGGTCTCCCAAATTTTGTATACAAAAAGAATTGGAAAAGATTCATAACCACATATCGCCTTATCTTTCCACCAAGCTTGGGCGTCTTGTTCTGGCGTAGCGTTTGATCTCTCATGCATTCTATTAGATGTGAGCTTCAGTGTCGCGGATGTTCATATGGTAAAAAAGTGAACAGGTGAGAGGATTGTTCGTCATTTACTTTGCATAACATGCAAATCCCTGGGGCCTTCAAAACCCCTCTTTTTCAGCATTTCCTAGGTAAGCAACTTGTGATTTAATGCTAGCCACATGGTGATGATGGTATTCAGAGGACTATGGATGTAACACCCCGGTTTTGACCCCATGGTATTGAATTGCACATGATGTAAATATTTTATTTGATCATGGTGTGGAGCTCAAGGAAAAGGCCCCACAATGGATTTAGTATTTTATGTATCAACGATTAAAATCTATGACAATGGTTTATGTGCTAGATAGGCACAATATGTTTGAGACATCAGGTAAAATGCAAATTAATAAAATTACCACAACTAGTTATGTGCCACAACGTTAAAGAGATGGAGGCATGATTTCACAAGGAATATGGAGGGGGGGGTATTCAAACCTTTGAGCCTATGCGGAAAACCCAAATGTCTAAGGGAAAACCCATAAAGTGGTCAACTACCCTTTTTGTCTTTTGTGCCTAGTCATCTAAAGTTGGTTAAGGAAGTTATTTCCTTGGGATGGGAAAGGTATGGAGGTCAAAAATTCGAATTTGGGAAGCCACCCATTTTTGGAAAACGTGTTTTTGACTTATGGGGCAAGAAAATGCTTGTAAATGCATGCCCAAGCCATTATTGACCCATGGCTTTCATTCTTCACCATTCAGATTCACGTGGAGGCTCTCGCACGTAGATGAAGCTTGCTGAGCTCTCTCTCCCTTATGATTTGTTGTCGTATCTTCATTTCTCCATGCCCAGAATTTGTTTTCTCTGTTGTTGGGTGGATGGGAAGAAAGGGGCCACGATTTCGGGGTTTGAGGAGGCTTTTTTTGTCCCTGTGAGCAAGTTGGGAGCTTTCCCCATGTTCTTTTGCAGTTTCCCATTTTTCCCCAGGGCTAGGAAGTCGTTTTGTGTTGCCCAACGAATGGGAGAAGAGACCCACGAATTTGGGGGTTTTAAGAGGATGTTTTCCTTCCCTCACACAGATGAGCGTGCTGGGCATTTTTCCCCTCATGTTTTCTATTATTTTCTTATTGCTCCACACCCATAAATTCGTTTGTGTGTTGCTTATTGGATAGGGAGCCATAATTTCACGATTTATGGCTTTGGGGGGGTCATTTTTGCCCCCGTAGTGTCATAGACATTTTCCTAAATTCAGATCCATGAATTGGGGGTTTGATGAGGTCAAATGAGTTCATTTTTACCTCTGTGAAGCCCCAAGGTTGACTCCTGAAATCATATTTGCTCATGCAGGGTATTTTTCCCCAATTTCCTTTTTCGTTTTTGTTCGTAGGACATTTTGTCCTTACCCAGCAATTGTATTTTGCTGTGAGGTGCATCCTGGAGTTGACTTGGCTGAGTAAGTCAAAGGAACCCATCCATTAGATGGTTGATTGTGTTGATGTGAAGGTTGGCTTGGCTGAGTAAGTCCAAGGACTCGATGTTATCGACTTGTTTCCTTAAATGGTCAGTGAAACCCAACTATGTGTTGGCTTGACTGTGGGTGTATGGTCTTACTGTGTGTAAGCCTGTTGTTCCCTAGTGCCTTATGGAAGCATGCCCAACTCGAGGGTGGTAGTGATGCTGAGAGATTGATGAGCACAATGGCCTATGGTTGGGTGGAACATTGCAACGACATAGCTAGTTGCGGGCCAGCTTCTTTTCAAGATAAGTATTCTTGTGCTTAATCTCTGCAAACTATTTCTTTTATGAATATGTTGCATGCTTGAATGAATGTGTTTTCTTCTACTGTTTATGTCATGTATAATGCATCTATGAATGTTTTTAATTTAATGCATTTTTATTATCATGTTCGTGGGGCTAGATCGCCCGTTTGAATGTTTTGCAACAAAAAAATTCTTACTCTCAAGTGTGTTTATTATTTATATATGCGTTGTTTATTGTTTATATATAAGAAAGAAAGACATTAGGCTTCTTCTCAAAGTCATTGTAAAACTAAAAAGGATATCAAGCTTATGAGAAAAACTTGGCATGGGCACCAAAAAGTGAAAGGGGTGTTGACTAGGGTGTCCCATGTTAGGTAGGCTCTTATGTCAGACTGGTGTAAAATGCAGATAAATATGGTTGATGCACAAATATCCAACAGGTTCAACCCTATGGAAAATTCGAGTGGCAAAAGGTTCAAATGTATCATAACAACGGGGGGGTTAAACCTATATGTAAGGTTCCGAAAATACTTGACTGGATGGAGCAACATGCCTAAAATTATCCCTAGGAAACCATGAATCCAACTATAATTCATGTCTCCAAGAAACAACAATACCATGATCATATCTAAAAAATCTAAAAAGAGATCCAATACACGTCACTTTGGTAGAAATACTTTCAACTTCAGTATATTTAACAATATTCATAACCAAGGTTGAGTTTACTAGTGAAGATTCAAGAGTGCTAAGGATTGGGGACCTATAAACAATAAAATCAAACCCATGATGAAGATTAAAACTTATATAAGAAATGGAGTCTAAATTAACAAACTCATCATCGTAGGAGTCGAAAAATCTGCTAGCAAAATCACTTACATCAGGAACACCAACTTGTAACTCAAAAGCAGAGTCCAAAGACTCAGGAATGAATATGTCTGAGGATATACAACCAAAGAGATAATTAGACTCAAAAGGCAGATAAGGGCTGGATTTGATTGCAATTGGATCCAATCCAGGGATATGATATTTGGAAAGGACATCAAAATCCACAGGAATGTTAGACAGTATCATAGATTCTAGGAAAAATTCATCTGAAGGAATTATATCAGCCTAGATAGAACACATGTCAAAACATTCACTTGGACTAATAGGGTGGAGAGAAATCTCTAATGCCCCCATTGGATGGATCACCCAATCAACTTCCATGACCAAGTCCTAGGAAGGTAAGCATAAATACAAAGGATTCTTCTTGCTAGGCTTCTTCTCAGTAGCAGTTGGAAATGAGGGATATAAGGCCATGTAATTCACTCGTGGCAGGGGAGTGTCTGCCAAAACACTAAGAACTGACAATGAATAAAATTGGTCTAAAATCGGGTAATGAGGAGGATCAACAAATGCAAGTAGATCAATAGTGACAATGCTTCTACTGTGAATAGTGCATCACATGAAAGAGCATAGACACCACAACATTCATAACATATACATAATCATGCCCAAGGAGCATATTAAAGTCCAAAGGGTCCTCCATAACCATAAAATCCACTAAGATAGACTTCCCACCTAAAGTGATAAGAAATTGAGGAAGACATCCCAAAGTTGCACTAGGTCTTCTATCAAAAGGCAACGGTTGATAAGCAATTGGCAAAAGGTTGGGAGATCCCATACCTTTCCAAGCATGCACAAATAAAATACTAAGAGAGGCTCCCTCATCGACAATACAACGAGCAATCATTTGGTGTTTAACATGAACCTTTATTTGAAAAGCTGTAGAAAAAGGAAGGCACAACTCAACTAGATTATTCCAATCAAAGGAAGCAATCCTAGAGCTTGGTGGGGGTTCATTCAAATCGAATTGAGTGCCCCCTTGTCCAAAAAGTTTTGAACTGGCAGTGAAGAAAACTTGACTAGTAGACACATCACTCTCCAATGGAAGAGTGGGATTGACCAAAGACTGCATTGGTTCGACCACTTTATGTTGATCACTCTCTAAAGGAAGAGTGGTACTGACCAAAGATTGCATTGGTTCGACCACTTCAACATTAATACTCTCTGAAGGAGGAGTGGGGTCAGTCAAATATTGCATTGTCTCGATCACTTCATAAAAACCAAAGGTTGCATAGGTTGTTTGGAAATCACAGGTTGTTCAGTAGCAGAAGATCCTTGAGACTCAGACCACACTCTTTGTACCTTTGCAATAGTAGGGCATAGGTGGAGCAGATTATCTAATCCCACATTTCGAAATTTAGCCACAAATGAATTATTTATGGAATGATGATTGTTTACAATAAGTGAAAAGACCTTTTATAGGTCCAAACACACCATTTCAATGAAATGGTGTGGCTCTACATTTTAGACTAATTACTATTTATATTTAATATTTAAAATTATTGATCATAAAATTTAAATACATAACATTGCGACCCTCTTTTAGAACGCTTTGTCCTCAAAGCGAAGGTAAGGACAAATATTATTGACGAAACTGTTCTGTTTCCCAATATGCATCTTCGTCTGGAAAATTCTTTCACCTAATGATATATTCCTTGAGTGTTCGAGAACGAAGCCTTCTTTCTCGGGTTGCGATGATTGCCTCTGGTTCCCAAATAATCCTTCCTTCGTCATCTAACATAGGAAGTATTATTTGTACTGTTTGATGTTTCCCTAACATTTTTTTGAGACATGATACATGGAAGACATTCTAGATACGACTATTATCAGGTAATTGCAATTTATACGCAACTTGACTAATCTTCTTGGTAATCTGATATGGTCCATAGAAATTTGGGGCCAACTTGTTTTTTACTCCACTTTTAAGGGACACTTGTTTATAGGGTTGTAGTCTTACAAACACCCAGTCTCCTACTTCAAATTCATTGATCCGCTTGTTGTCTCATACAGTTTTGTGCCATGAGTAAGTTATCCTTGAGTAATTCAATCGTTTTTTGAGATTTCTCTAGTTGGTTCCTTACTTCTAGCACATTAGTGTCTTTTAGAACTAACTCCTTCCAATTTGGGGGTTCATACCCATATAAGGCTTGAAAGGGGGTCATTTTTGCATAGGTGTGGTATGTTGAATTGTACCACCATTCTGCTAAGTGTAACCATTGAGACCAATGGTTTTGTTTATCTGTTACGAAGCAACATAGATATGCCTCTAAGCATTTATTAACAACTTCAGTCTGACCACCAGTTTGGGGGTGGTAAGCTGAGCTCATATTGAGTGATGTGCCTACTTGTTTGAAAAATTCCCTCCAAAATTTTCCATTAAATTTTGCATCTCTGTTGCTCATGATGACTTTTGGGAAGCCATGTAATTTGTAGATATTTTTGCAAAATACATTTGCAATTTCTTTTGCCGTGTCTGTTTTTTTTATTTCCACGAAGTGAGCAAATTTGGTTAATCGATCAACCACTACAAGGATCTTGTCCTTTCCTTCTAATGAAGGTAACCCATCGATGAAATCCATTGATATCTCTTCCCATTTCTGGTTTGGAATGTGTAAGGGGTGGAGTAACCCAGGGGTTAAAACATTTTCGCTTTTGTTCCTCTGGCATTTTTCGCATTCTTCCACATATTGCTTGATATCTTTTTGCATTCCCTTCCAAAAAAATGACCTTCTTGCATTATAATAAGATTTGAAGAATCCTACATGTCCTGCGGCTGGTGAATCATGGGACTCCTTCATTACTTTATCCTTGAACTTAGAGTTTGAGTTTAAATAAATCATCCCTTTATACCAAAGGATATCGTTTTTCCATTCAAACTTGGGGTCACAGTTGGAATTGTTAATTATAGTGCTTGTTTCTGGGTCCTTGGCGTATTCACTTCATATTTCATCTAGCCATTCTGGAATTGTGACTGAGATGGAGTAAGAGGTAATATCCTCATCTTTTCTAGAGAGTGCATCTGTGACTAAATTTTCCTTCCCCTTTTTGTGTATTATTTCCATGTCGAAAGCAACGATTTTTTCTATCCACTTCTATTGTTCTATGGACAACATTTTCTGTTGAAGTAGGTATTGAATACTATTATGGTATGTGCGGATCATGAATTTGCTCCCTAGGAAGTATTGCCGCCACTTTACCAATGCCTACATAATTGCCAACATTTCCTTATCGTGTGTAGACTTCAATTGTTCTCGATTGTTTAATTTTCTGCTCTCAAAAGCTATCGGGTGTTCATCTTGCATTAGTATGGCTCCGAAACCATGCCTTGAGGCATCACATTCTATTACAAATGGTTTTGAGAAGTCTGGGGTAGCTAGTATAGGTGTGGAGGACATAATTTATTTCAAGGCTTCAAAACATTTATCTACTTCTACACTCCATCGGAAAGCATTCATTTTTAGAAGGTTGGATAAGGGTGCGGTTATGTGCGTATAATTCCAGATGAATCTTCGGTAGTATCCAGTTAGCCCAAGGAATCCCCTTAATTTGGAGATGTTAGTAGGTTTGGGCCAATTTGTGATTGATTTGATTTTTTTTGGATCTACCTTGACTCCTTCTTTAGATATTACGTGACCCAGATAGCTCACTTCTTCCTTACCAAACGTGCATTTGGACATCTTAGCATAGAACTGATTTTTCTTTTAAAATAGAGAGCACTTGTTCTATATGTATGAGATGATCCTTCCATGTCTTATTGTATATAAGGATGTCATCAAAGAAAACTAGTACAAACTTCCTTAGAAATGGTTGAAATAGGTTATTCATGGCTGCTTGAAATGTCGTTGGAGCATTAGTTAGCCCAAAAGGCATTACCTTAAATTAATAATGTCCTTCATGGGTTCGGAAAGCTATCTTTGCCACATCTTCTAGCCTTACTCGGATTTGGTAATATCCTGATCTTAAGTCTAATTTTGAAAAGTACCTTGCGCCATGCAACTCATCCAACATTTCATCGATAAAAGGAATGGGGAATTTGTCTTTAATGGTTATTTTGTTTAGTCCTCGGTAGTCGATGCATAGCCTAAATGACCCATCCTTCTTTTGTACCAGGACTACTGGTGCAGCATAAGGACTCCGACTTTCTGTAATCACTCCACATTTCAGTAAATCACGGATTAATCTTTCAATATCTGTCTTATGATGGTGTGGGTACCTATAAGGTTTAACATTGACAGGGCTTGATCCAGACTTGATTTCGATGATATGCTCGATCCTCCTTTCTGGTGGTAACTCCATGGGAATATCTTCGAATATTTTTTGCATTTTTGGATTAATCCTTGCATCTCTGGATGACTTGGTTTAACTACTTTTGAATTTAATAACTCCATCTCCTGGCATTGTACAACATATGCTGGTGCTCCCTTTCGAATTAGCTTCTCCATTTCGTGGGATGAAACAATTTGTGTGTGAGGGGGTTGGAACCCATACAATTTGTATCTTTCTCCTTGCCATTTAAACCTTATAAAGTGTTCTTGGTGGTTTGCTGAGTAGATACCTAGTGTTTTCAACCACTTAATTCCTAATACTACATCAACTCCTCCTAAGGGTACTGCATAAAATTCTGACTCAAGGTTATAGTCTTTTATTTGTAGCTTAACTTTGTGGCATTTTCCCACTTTTTCGATCTTCTTTCCATCTGCTACCATTACCTTCATGTTGGGTACTGGATATATGAAAAGGTTAAACCTCTTTGCAACACTAACGTCGATGAAATTATGGGTACTTCCCGTGTCGAATAGGATGGCAACATTGTTTTTTTTGTTTTTTTTTTCCAAGAAAAAAAAGCGTAATTTCATTCATCTTTCGAGATCAAAATTACATTCTGAATATTCACTGAAACGTGAGTTCCAAGCAGCCATTGATAAAGCTGGATCCGTAAAAGAGACTGCATGGTCTTCTATTAGATAATTCTAGGAAAGCATACGCAGATGCTTTTTCAAAATAGTAGGATAGTTATCGTAGATCCTATCATAAACCACCAGAACGAGAGGTCTGTGATACATAAAAAACTGGTTACTTAAGAGCCAGAGTCTGCTGTAATATAAGGCTGGAAGAGCGTATGGAGATACTTTTCCAATAGATAATAGTTCGATACCATAGACCTTTCGATAACAAAAAAGTTGTATAGTATCATTAAAACAAGATAGAAATCTGCATTTAAAACAGTTGAAGAAATAAGTTCAAATAAACCTGTCAACCTGTCGAGAAACAAAACTGTTCTTTTCCAAAATTTATAAAGTGCATAAACAGTAATCAGAGAACTTCTATAAAAGGTCTGTGATAGTATTCCTGAGTTCTGCCTTCGATAATTTCTTTCACTGTCCAAGAACACGCTGCCAACCGGAGCCCTTCCTTGGAAGCTTTGTCCGCTTCCTTGTTATTTTCCCTGTAGACATGCCGGCAAGAAAAAGAGTCAAAATGTTGAAGAAGAAGTCTGATAGCAGATAGAACATGTGCTAATCTCAACTGCCTGCATTCTTGTGTTTGATTGATCCAATTGATAACATTCAGTGAGTCGCCCATAAAATTTAGGTTGTTGCACCCCTTTTCTAGGGAAAAGATCAGCAGGAGCTTGAGGCTCATTATCTCTGAGTAATTGATGGTGCCCCCCCCAAGTCCCATAGATAAAACAAAAAAATGAGAATCAGTAAAAAATAGTAGTGCGCCTCCTCCACATGCATTGTTTTGTGCTGCCCCATCGAAAAATGCCCACGGGGTCGACCTGTCTAAATCCACTTCTAAGGTCCTTCGATCTCTAGCCACCCTTATATGTTCCGGAAAGGAGTTATAGTAACCCACGGACAGTGCTCCTGTGATTGCAAGTATGCTGGAAATGTCCTCAAAAATAGCCTTATTACGGGCCAGCCAAATCCCCCAAATAACCAGCAGTGGTAATATCTCGAGTTTCTTTTGTGTAATCCTCTGTCACCAAGAATCCCACGCAGCTTCCACTGATGCCCCTTCCCACTGGCAATTGAAGCCAACCAGTAATGATACTTCCCTCCAGACAACTGACATGAAAGAGCAGGATAGGAATAAATGGATGCTGGATTCCAACTCCCTTTTACATAGCACACACCAGCCAGGACCCTGAAAAGTTCGTTTCTGCAACACATCCCAGGTAGGTACCTTATTGTTTAGGACACACCACATAAACAATTTTGTTTTTGTTGGGCATTTCAACCCCCACAGAGGCCGCCACCACCAGACTTCTTCCCTTCGTACCTCTCCTGCACTAAGGCATAGATAACCAACCTTTGGAGTGTAAACACCTCCCGGATCCGCCTCCCAAACCAAAGTATCTTCATGATCAGTTAGTAAAATATTTGCCCTTACCCTTCATGATCAGTTAGTATATCCAATTCCCTTATATACAGGTCCATAAAAGCAGTCTCCCGATCCCCCAGCCCCAAAGAGTTTGCCCTTCTCCAGTGTTGATTCCATGGTTCAGCAGGCCTTGGATCAGCGAGCTGATTTAAGGTGGTTATCCCAATTTGACCTAAAGCTTCAACCACTTCGATTGGGAGAATATGTTGATGGGTGCTACCCAACCATGGGTCCCTTCCAATCAGAACCTTTTCCCCATTGCCAATATCCCATGCAAGATTGCTTTTGATCAAGTGAAAATATTTTACAATTGCTTTCCAGATCACCAAGCCCCCAGTGTGAGCTTTCCTAGGATTTCTGATCCAGTCTGTGATGCTTACTCCATTGAGGTATTTCTGTTTGATCACCCGCGTCCACAAACTACTGGATTTCACCAGCCTCCATCCTCCTTTGGCAGCCAGGGCTTTTGAAAATAAAAAGATGTCCTTGAGACCCCAACCTCCAAGACCTTTCGGGACTGCAATCCTTTTCCAATTGACCCAGGGAGTTACCTGAACTTCCTTTTTGCCACTCCATAGGAATCTGAAGCAAACCATCCTTATCCTTTCAAGAATCCCTTTCGGAATCCAGGATAAAGACATCCAATAAACCGAAATTGCCTCTAAAACTGCTTTGACTAATACTAATCTTCCTGCTCTTGAAAGCCACTTATGACTCCAGACCATTAGTCTCTTTTCTACCTTCCCAACCAGCCATAACCAGTCCTGTTTCCGATATAAATTTGCTTTCAAAGAGAAGCCGAGGTACTTTAGTCCTACGTCCAGGCCCACTATATTGTAGGGAAAAATCCTTCTAAGTTCAGCCTCCTCTTCCGGTCTTAACAAATGGGTTGTCAACGAAGATTTGCCAATGTTTATCTCCATTCCAATGGCCTTTGTGAACAGATCCAAAATCCCTTGGAGAACTCTAGTTTCTCCTCTAGTGCCAGAGCAGAAGATCAGTACATCATCCATGAATAGTAGATAAGTTACGTTTAAATTCGGGGCTATCTGTATCCCAGCAAACCGACCTTCGGCTTTGGCTGCTCTTAACGCCCTACTAAGACCTTCTGCCACCAAAAGGAAAAGTAGTGGAGACAAGGGATATCCTTGTCTTAGCCCTCTCTTGGCATGAAAAAAGGGGGAGGCCGCTCCGTTAATTAGCACAGCAAAAGAAACAGTGGTTAAGCAGGACATAATCCATCTTATGAAATTGATGCAAAAACCGAGATGGGTAAGAAGCAACCTCATATAAAGCCAGCTTACTTTGTCATAAGCCTTAGAAAGATCAAGTTTGAGAATAGCCCCCTTCAGCCTCTTAGTTTTTATGCTATGGAGACCTTCCTGTGCTACCCCAATAGCCTCATGTATCTGACGACCTTCCAGGAAGCCAAACTGCTCATCAGTGATTTGTTCCGAGAGAATAGGCTTCAGTCTCATGGCAATAACCTTTGAAATAATCTTGTAGATGCAGTTGCACAGGGATATAGGTCTGAAATCATTGAGAGAAAGTGGATTATCGGACTTTGGTATGAGGGCTATAAAGGTGGAGTTAAAACTGGCCGGGATCCAGCCAGACGCCCTTGAGTCTTCTATAACCTACAAGAGGTCCATCCCCAGTATATCAAAGAGATCCAGGAAGAAATCAATCGTCCATCCATCTGGCCCAGGGCTTTTATCTTTCTGAAAGCTGCCCAAAACCTTCTTGAGTTCTTCTTCCGACACTTCCTTCATAAGATCCCTGTTACCCGCCTCATCCACAAAACGGGGAAACATCTGAGCCAGTCTGATGACCTCTTCGATTGTGGCCTGTTGGGGAGCTTTGAACAGTTGTTGAAAATGATTCACCCCACATCTGGCCTTATCGACAAAAGATAAATGGGTGGATCCCTCCTCATCCTGCAAGCTCCAAATAGTATTTGCTACTTTCCTTCCTCTGGCGTAAGCATGAAAAAACTTGGTGTTATCATCCCCACATTCCAGCCAAATCGCTCTGCTTTCGAGCCTCCACGCTTCCTCTCTTTCCAGTAAGAGAATATTGCGTCGTTCCTCCAGCCTTGTCAAGTCCTCCTTCGATTGTTGAGAAGAAAAACCACCTCCTTCTCCTTCATAGATCTCAAGAATTTCTGCCTCCACCTGTTTCAGCTCAACATCTTCTCTGCTTCTCTTTTCAGCTGCCCAGCCCTTTATCAGAACTTTTAGCCTTTTGATGTTGTCAGCAAACTGCAGGGCAGTCGATCTATCGATGTCCTCCACAATAGGCCTCCAGTGAGTGAGGAAGAGAGTTTTGAAAGTCTCATCCTGTAGCCATGTTTTATTAAATTTTAAAGGGCTAGGGGGATTAATAGGGCCCTTTTTTATTTCAAAAAAGATAGGGAAGTGATCAGAGTGTCCCCCACTGCCCACCCACTGTCTAACTAAGAAGAATCTGTCCACCAATTGCTCTGCTACCAGAAAACGGTCTATCCTTTTTGCCACCCTTGCATGCCCACTTCGATTATTTCTCCAAGTTGGCCTGAGTTTAACAGGCTCAATATCCAGCATACCTTTCTCCATCAATTTCTGAACAAAGTAACCTGACAGAGAATCAGCATGGGCTCGAGGCCCCCAGACCTCACTTTGCCCCAAAGAAAAATTAAAATCTCCACCCAAAATAAGCGAATCACCAGTCACCATGGGATTTTGTAGCAGAGAGTCCCAAAACGTGGGCCTGTTCACATAAGGCCCATAGACATTTATCATAGATAAAAGAAGCCCCAACTCTTCAGAGAAAAGCTCCAATCCCAACACAGAATCCAGCCCCCAAGCATTGACCAACTTCACACAACACTTCCTCCATCCAACCGCTAGTCCCCCGGAACGGCCCCTTACATCAAGGGTCACAAAAGACCAACCCGGTAACCAGCTCTCCAGCTTCTCTTTAATCGCATCTCCTACCCCTAAGGTCTCTTGTAGCATAATCACATCCGGGTGTTCAAGAGTAAGCACCCTAATGAAGGCTGATTTCTTCATGGGCCCAGCCAAACCTCGACAATTGAAGGACATGAGTTTCATATTCAACCTTTTTTCTTGGCCTTCTTCACTCTAAGGGCCTTTTCAATCGTTTATTGTTTTCCATCCAACAGGTCCTCCCTTGCTCTATACTGAGCCTTGGAGAGGTTTGATTTTCTGCCCCGACTCCTTCTCACAGGCGAGAGGACTTTACCAAGACCTGAGGCAGACTTTGTGCAGGATCTTAGAAAGTGAACCGATACCGAGGATTCTGGGGGGGAGGGATAGGACTCCTCAGAAGGGGTTTCAGGCTCAGAATCCAGCATAGAACTGGGGGGCTCTTCTAAACCTGGAGAGGGATCTGAAACCCGAGCATTCAGGACAGGAGCAAAGGAGCTATCCTTACCCAGGTCGACCTCAGCTGGTAAAAAAGGCACGTGGTGGGGCAAGGGGGAAACAAACCGACCCGACAAAGATAGTTTCCTCAGACCGTCTATCCAGTCAAAACCAAAGAATGAAACATTTTTCATGATCAAATTAACATTTGGAGTCAAGGTTAAAGATGGAATGCCCGGGCAGGTAGTAACCGTGGGAGAAATAACAGTTACCAGAGCTGGAGCGCGATTAGTCTGTTCTAAGAGGTCGTCGACCACCTGTGGGCCTGCAGGGAATGGTTCTTCAAATGCCAGTTCTCTGGCCAAATTTCCAACAGATAAATCAACAATATCGTGAGACTCATCCGTCTTCACCGGGTGTCCCTCGCGAGATGCCGAAGCACTTCGCCTTCTGATCCCGAAATGAGGATGGACCGGTAAAGGACAATCTGAAACAGGATGCCCATACGCGTGACAACGCCTGCAACGGAATGGGACAATCTCGTAATCCAGAATTTGTGGAAAGATCACTGGCCCCCAATCCAGATTTATGGATTCTGCCAAGCCTTCCCTGAGATTAATGTTCACCAAGATACAAGCAACCTTCTTCTCCTGAGATTCCAGGTAGGATAAGTCCGCCTCCATAAAAGTCCCCAAGATATCTCCAATCTGCTTGAAGTGATACAGGTCCCAAAAGTGGAGAGGAAGGGCTGGCAGTCGCACCCAGACAGGAGTTACATCCACTCGTTCTTTGCTTGCATCAAACAAGGGGTTCCATGGCTTCAAGAAGACAGGTGTATGATCAATGTGCCAACATTTGCTCTGAATCCAAAAGAGGTCCTCCTCCTTGTCCAAATTGATCGCGAACCAGCCCCTATTCAGCATCACCACCACCGGAGCATAACCCAGCTGCTCACCCCAAGAAACCCTAGCCCAATCCTGTACAGTCTTCTTGGCAAATTGCCTCCCCATCACCTTCCCTACCAGAGTACTTTTCGCCATTTGCAAAACACCATCCCAAGCTAAATCTTCCCCTACTGCATAGTTCCTCACCTGTTTTGTTTTGATCCAGTTCCTCCTGCGGCGCTTTGGTGACCCACCTTCAATGGCTCTCCATCCAACAGAGTCATTCAGAGCCCCTCGACCACCTCCACGTAAATCCCCTCTTGGAGATCCACAGCCTCTCTGCTCCGCTACTCCCAAAGGGACCCTCCTTTCTGCCTCCAGAGAAACCCCCCTAGAACCTGTGCCCAGCATATACTGTCCATCCACCCCATCCGCTGCCCCCAGTTCAAAACCTTTAGAATGCTCAAACCTTCCCTGAAAGACAGGTGACGGAAAACAAACACCAACCTCCCACCGTCTCGGGCTGTCCAGCAAATCGTGTGGCAAGTATGAAAAAGAGTCCGCCTGTGAGTCAACCGGAACCTGTTCCACCGGCGAGAGATTGAGGAATTCTGAGGGAGAAGTCACTTCCGCCAGATTTAAAGGCTCTAACCTAGCCGGAACATGGTCCTCATGTCTCAGTCTTGAGATGACCACCCCCTGAGCCCCCAGCCCTCCACCTGGCACCATCCAGATGTCAGAGCTCTCCAACCTGTCACTAGAATAATCCATAGCGTCTATATCCTCCATAACTACCAGGGAAGAAAACCGTGACAGTCTCAAGGCCCTTCAAAACTTCCTCAAGCCTCAACAAACCCTAAAACCTACCTCCAATACACTCTAAAATGCTATGACGATCCAGCGAGCTGTGAACTAAGTCAAAATCAAAACGTTTCAGACCCCTAGCCATGGCTAGAGGCCCTGAACGCTGTACTACCTCTGACAGTTCTGCTTCATCGCCGCCACCATCCCTCTCCAGAGCAGGTCCAAAAAAAATCCTCTCCTTCAGAATATTCACCTCAAAATAAAACTATTATCTTACTGCTACCCATGCAACATTGTTATTTATTATAAGTCCTTTTAATTTTAAAGTCTATGGTTGGTGTATTCCTGTTATGGCTACAATTGATATTTTGGGTGTTTCTTCATCTTCTTCATCTGACGAAGGATTTTCAATGTCACGTGTTTCTTCTATGTTGGATTCCTCGCTATCTGATTTGTCTTCCTCTTCTGCTTCACATTGATATAAGTTCTTGGTTGTCTCCTTTTTTAAACATCTGTGTCTTGGGTCCCACTTCTCTTCACAATATTTACACTTTCCTTCTTTCATTCGTTGGGCTTCTAAGGTGGTTTTGCTGTCACTTCTTAGATGTGGTGGTTGGTATTTGGTGTCGGTTTTGGTATTTTGGATGGACCTTCGATCCTTGTCATAGTTCTTGTTCCAAGTCTTTTTAAATTTTTCCTCAATGATTTTTGCCTTGCGTCTCGCTTTGTCAAAGGTTGATACATTTAGTAGCTCTAGTTCATCTTTGATATAGGGTTTTAGTCTGTACACATAAGACTGGAGGCGTTGATTGTCTGTGAGTTCTGGCACGCGTGTCATCGGGGCTTTCCATTTGTCGGTGTATTCGTCGACGTCACCTTTTTGCTGCAATCTGGTGAGTTTTGCGAAGAAGTATTTTTCTTTTAAATATTCAAGCCTCTTAAAGAAGTCATTTTTGAATGTTTTCCACATGCGCTTGGTTGTCTGTGTTGTAACCTTCCACCACATGTACCAGTATTAGCCCGATCTTCTACTTGCATCGAGGCGTATTTTATCATTTCTTCATCAGTTGTGATATTGTGTATTGAAAAAAAATCTTCTTCTTTGTTGATCCATGCCACGCTTCGCTTTGTGTCGCCATTGTATTTTGACAATTCTAACTTGGGTTTCATTTGATATTCACTTCTTTTTGGAGGACAGAGCGATTGTTCATGGTTTGGAGAGTGATCGTGATCAGACTCTTCTTGTGGAATATCTCTTCTGGGAGGAATTCTCTTATGATTACTTGAATTTGATGATGGTTGGTCTTCCTTTGACCCCTTGTAAATTAATGTGGTGATTGTTTCTTCCAAATGTTGCACGATTTTGCTTAACCCGGATTCGAACAATACTGTGATGTCCCTTTTTACTCCTTCCATCTCCCAAGATACTGCTTTGTTGACTTCTTTTTTGACAGTCTCTAATAATTCAATTTTGTTTTTGTGTAGTTCTCCTTTGATTTGGTTGAGTCTTGAGTGTAAACCCTTAATATTTTTAGAACCTTAGACTTGGTTAAGATCTAATTTCGCCATTATTTCTTTAATTTCGTTCATCTCCGACATTTTTCTTGTGCAGGGAGGAATTTTTGTTTCTAAGAATGGTGATATATATATATAATTAATTATTATATAATAAAACTTTTATTTTTATTATTTAATATAATAAAACAAATTAAAATATTATAAATATAATATATTATAATATATATATCATATTATAATATTTATTTATTTTTTGTTTTGTTTTGGTGCAGGTTGTGGATGGAAGCATGAGGATGGACGCTGAGGGCGAGGATGACGGCGTGAGGAAGGAGGCGAGGGCAAGGGCGTGATGATGGATGTAAGGGAGATGAAGGAGGATGGGGCGGGGAAGAATGGTTGGGCAGCGATGGAGGACACATATTGAGGTGGGATGCGATGGGGTGCGCAGAAGATGGAAGCGTGGTGCAGAGGTGGGAGGACAGGATCGATTGCGTGGCGTGTGAGCCAAGGAGAGGAGCACGGGAAGAAGTGTGGCAAGCATGAGGGAGGTGAGAGATGGAAGGGCAGTGGAGCAAGCAGGCTGGGCATGGGGGAGTACGCAGAGCTGGAGGGTGAGTGCGGAAGGTGTCGAGGAGCCGATGGCTCTGATACCAGTTGGAGCAGATTATCTAATCCCACATTTCAAAATTTAGCCACAAATGAATTGTTTTTTGAATGATGATTGTTTACAATAAGTGAAAAGACCTTTTATAGGTCCAAACACACCATTTCAATGAAATGGTGTGGCTCTATGTTTTAGCCCAATTACTATTTATATTTAATATTTAAAATTATTGATCATAAAATTTAAATACATAACAATAGGTGAGTAAGGTGATCTCCCTTGCAAAGCTTGCAAGGGAACTTAGGATTACAACCTATATGTTTAGATTTTTCAACAGTGTCAACATGTCCAACATGGCTCACATTGGATGACTTCTTGCCCCGAACATGACTTGCAGCAATTGGTTGGTTGCCGCCAGCATGACTTGTAATGGTTGGTTGCTTGTCTCTAGTATGACTTATAGTAACAGTGACTTGTCACAAGTATGACCTGTAGTGACTGGTGACATGTTCTCAACATGACTAGCAAAGGTTGATGGCATACTTTCAATATGACTTGCAATAACTAAAAGTTTGCCCTTTGTATGACCTCCAGAGCCTAATTGCGGGCTCCCAGTATGATTCACAGTGACTGGATGGGTGCCCTAAGCATGAATTGCAGAGATTGGTGGAGGGTTTCAAGTATTACTGGCAGTGACTGGATGGGTGCCCCCAGCATGACTTGCAAAGGCTGGTAACAAATTTCCCCTCTTGTTTTCGCATCTTCCTCCTTCTTTTCCTTTTAGATTGTTGGTTACTAGTATTAAAACTTTCACCACATGAGGTAGAAGGAGGAGGAGGAGATGATATTGGAAAAGGAGAATTTTGGTTTTGATGCCCTTGATATAAGGTGCTTGCTTGAGAAGCATCGAGGGCATTCATGACATTCATAGTGGAAAAAAAAAATCAAAAGCCCCAGGGTGAACCCAAAAAGATTCAAAGTGGCCATCAAGGGAGCACAAAGTTCCCAACAAATGGAAAAGCACAAGGAACCCCTTTCATAGGGATCCCTTGGTTGATGTCCACAATAATACTAGACATAAGTGTTCGATTCAACAATAAATAAATCTCTAAGGCTAACTAAGCACAAGCAACACAAAGAGCAAACCACTATAAAAGAGTCTTAGTATATCAAAATAGGCAAACAGATAATGATTTTGAAGTTTAGTTGTGGGTTGATTAAGTCCTACCGCTAAAACAACAAAGGTTGAAATCAGTTACCAAGGCCGGGCATGTTTCCCTTCTTAGTACAAGTGTTTTGACAGATAAATCTAGAAAACACCCTCTAAGGGTACTAATGCTCCAGTCACAAATTATGCCGAAGGTGGTCGCAAAAAATCCTCTACTAACACTTGTGTAAGGCCCTAAGGACAAAATTATAAGGGTACTAATCCAACTCAACGTCCAGGTGAACAATCGTAGGTCGGGATCATACGTATGGGCAAGGTAACTCAGCCCAAAACTCAACAAGACCAAAACCACATGAGGCCAAAGGGTGGTATTGAATAAGTCCCCATACATGCCAAATCCCTAGCAGATGCTTGACTAGGAATTGTAGCGATCTCTCTGCAACCTAACCTCACATGACCTCTTGCTTGATTCACATTTCAGAGGAGTTTCCCAACCACACTTCTTACACAAATGGATTTGTCCTATCCTCTTGAAAATACCCACTATGTTTAAAAATATGAATGATCTTTAATAGTTTGCAACCACCCTAATCCAATATCCTACGCTTACACCAAATTGGTGAACCCTATAAAATAATAAAGTTCTAATTAATTTTAATTAAGCATTAATTTTAAATGCCTTTACTACTCAGAGGAATGGAAATGAAATTAGTGGTGTTCTTTGACTGAAACTAAATGAAAGAGAAATTGCTTGCAAATGGAAAATACCACTTAATATTTTTAAAAATTACTTGACTATAAAAAAAACTTTCAAACAGAAAAAACCAAGCATATCTTCTCAAAATCTTAAGCAAGGTGGAACTTTTAAAGGAAATTACTATAACCAAGGCAAGCAATTTTTATAATTTTCACGAGATAATGCAAATGAAAGCTATATGATATTTTCTTTTATGAAAACAATTCCAAAAACATCAAACTACCCAAAAGATTCCTAAACGAACTGGAAGCAAACTATGATTTTTTGCAAAAAATCAGTTTTCCTTTTCTTTAAGGGCCTAAAAAACACACACACAAAAACATGATTTTAAAGGCTTAAAAATCATAATTTGGAAAATCTAAGGAAGACCCATATCCCCAATAAACCTAAGAAACCTAAGAAACCAATTAAAAAAATTACCCTATTTTTTGGCCCACGAGGACATGTACAAGACTTTGATTAAGGCATCTCGCGTATATAAGGGTAAAAATATGCAACCTAGCTTAAGGAGGTCCACATATACGCATGTTACACTTTAGTTGTGTATGTACATGACCAAATGATGGAATCAGGGGTGTACGCAGGTTACATGAAGGTAGTTAGCGTATGCATGGTCTATCAATGTACAACTCATGTACATGCAAGAAAACAATGAAATTTAAAAACGAATGCCGTTCTATAGGAAAAATATGCAACTGTGTATGCTTATAAACTGCGTATAAGTTTAGGGAAAGATAATAAAAATAAATAAAGACTACATTGCCCTAACCCCAAATTTACAAACTTATGAGGATTACAAGATGACTGTGAATGCTTTAAACTAAGGTCTAACAACCCAACAAACCAAACCATGAATAAATTTGAGAGAAGAAACTAAAAATTACAACAAGCCAAAAATATCCAAAACAAAAAGAAAGTTCCCCAATGGAGTTGCCAATTCTGTTAAGAGGAGTAAATACCCAACAATTGTTTGGGTTCGGTTGTTACAGAGCAAACCCATAAATAAACTCAATTCAAACAAGCAAATAATTATTGTTCTTTCAAGAAATAATAAACCCTAAGGATACAAAGTTCAAGAATAACATACTCGATTCCACCCATTTTAGGTTGAATCCATTTGGTCTTGAGCTTTGCTTCTTTGCTCCAATCTCTTACAACATTCCTAAAATGAAGGCAAAGAAAATGAAAGAAGCATAATTGCTGCATAAAAATTAAGAAACAACTTGCAGAATTACAACTTTCCTATTCAAACAAATGATCATTCAAATAAACATTAAATATTCTAAATGAACACCATATATTGGACGGGAAATAAAGAGTTAATTTATATATTAAAATCGGCAACAAGATACATGGAAAGAATGAACCTAATCATATTGTTGCACCATTCTGGAACCAAGTCCTGGGTCCTTTCTCCCAAGTCACTTTAGCACTCCAATTCACTTATAACTCTCACATACAAAATATGCTCAAGAGAATATGGGGATTCTCTAACACAATAAGCTTGTAGTGAGGAGGATGGGAAACGAGGATTCCATACAAAGAGTGAGGGATGTTGCAAATAAGGGAAATGGGTTTTACAATCTGATCACACAGAGGGTTTATTCTCTAAGCAAAAGCTAGGGTAATTGGTGTGTAACCCCATTTTTTCTCTCCAATGCCCTTTTATGGTTTGCAAGGAGTACTTATTCATGGGATTTGGGAGTTGGGAAACATCTCAACTAATTTTTATTTTTATTTTTAACAGAATCGTTTATGTTATAATGATAGGATCAACAAAAATGCTGAAAAGAGAACATATTACAACAATCTACCTTATCACTACCCCTCCAGACGGTCAACCTACAAAGTACTAAGGCGGAATTTCAATGCTTACATCTAGATTAACAATAAGCTCATTGAGTCCTACAGCAATAGACTTATTGGCTGCGAGATCCACCTTTTCATTAAAATCCCTAAGAATATGAAAGAAATTGATCTTCCTGAACATTTTGGACATAGAACTAATCCTCTTAATCAACCTTGTTGTTTGTTCATTTTTTCCCTTTCTTCCCCCATTCAGCGCTTGGATAATAAACCTGGAGTCACCAAAAACCAATACCTCTTCCACTTGTTTCTTCTTCAGCTGCTTGAGCCCTTGCCAAAGCCCACAAGCCTTGGCCATATTATTGGAGTTGTATCCAATGTTCCAGTAGTATTCTATCTCGACTTTCCCTCCTGGTTCCAGAATAATTCCTCCTCCTCCCACTCGGCCAGGATTCCCTTTGGAGGCTCCATCAAAAAACAGTTTGAATATTTTCCTTTCTCTTAACCAATTCTCGAATTGGGTCTTATCCATCCTGATCTCCCAATCCTTTGAATTTTTAGCATTCATAGAATTTGCGGCCATGATATTGAGGCTTTGCATCCAATTATTTTCAGTATCAGTTAGCTTTTCTTTATTATTTGGAATCTTGGAGATACTGACCACCTCCCCGAGTAATGCATTTGCTTTAGCAGCAATCTTCCATGCTGGTTGAAACCGATCTTGAAATATTCTATGGTTTCTTTCATTCCAAATACACCAGCAAATTATTTTTGGAAGTTTCATCCAGCATGCTTTCAATTCATTTTTTTTCCCGAGCTCTCCTTGATAGAGTTTATCCCACTTGAGAAAGCAGGCCTGGATGTGATTCGGTAATTGCAATCCATCTCCCTAATGCTTCAGCACCTCCTTCCAGACAGAGATAGCATAAGGGCACTTTAGAAAAAGATGACTGATATTTTCAACATCTACAGCATAGAGAGGGCAGCGAAATGGGCCTGCAATCCCCCTCTTCTCCAAGTTCTCACCAGTAAACACTCTCCCATGCATCAGAGTCCAAGTAAACATCTCAATTTTTGGCACTGTCCTGCAATTCCATAAATAATTCCAGATTTCTGGGTTTCTGGGCACGTTATAGTTGACAGAAAATCTCTGATATCCTTCTGTCGCAGTATATCTGCCTGAGTTCATCCCCCATCCACGCTTGTCCCTCATGGTTTTTTTCAACAGTGCCAGCCCAGATAGATGAGATAACAACATGTTTTTTCCATTGTTTAATTCAGCAGGGCACTCCAGCAGCATCTAGTCTACCCAACGTGCTGACTCATCATTCTCCCATTCAGAAATGTCCCAGAGTGTGTTAATTCCCAGCGCTGTCATCCAATTTTGCAAGTGAGGGAGCTTAGGAGGGGTCTATCCCTGGATCATGTCGTGCCAGATTCTAATTCGTTTCCCATTGCCAGGGATCCAGTATAGATTAGAGGTGAAGAATGGCATCACCTTCTTACAGATTTTCGCTATGGAGGATCCATTCTTAATCGCAGGCTCTCCATTGAAGCATCTTAGTCTTGGACCGTGAAAATATTTGCATTTTAATACACAGCTGCTCCAGGACGGTTTGGGCACCAGCATATTCCATAGCAACTTGGCACCGATAGCCAAATTTTGGATTTTTAAATCTCTTATGTGAAGACCTCCCTCAGACCATGGTTGTTTGATAGTTTTCCAGCTTACCAAGGCGAATTTTTTACCACCTCCATTATTTCCTCTTTGCCAGAGAAAGTTTCTCATCAATCTTTCATTCTGGTTGATAATTTGTGCTAGAGCAAGTAATAATGAGCATTGGTAGAGGAGATAGTTGTTCAAGACAGCTTTGATGAGCATGACCTTCCCAGCCAAGTTGAGCCAGACCGGCCCCCATCCCGTGATTTTCTTTTTGATTTTTTCCACAATAGGGAGCCAAGCTGAAGTCTTGGTTTTGGATTTGAAAATAGGCACCCCAAGATAGTTGAAGGAGTCCCAGTTTATAGCTCCATCCATGTTAAGGACCCAGGTAATATCTAGCATTTCCCTTGGATTTATGTTCCAGCCATAGATCTGGCTTTTCATGAAGTTGATTTTGCTACCGAAGGCTTGACAGTAATGGTGCATTTCATTATTGAACCGACGAGCTATGATTTGACTGGCTCCTCCAAGTAAGATAGTGTCATCCGCGAATTGCGCGTGATTGATATCTTTAGTGACTCTTGCCATCTTAATTCCTGAAAGCTCCTGATCTTGCCTGGCTAATTCCAATTGAAAACTTAGGACTGAAGCCTAGATGGCGTACAGTAGAGGAGATAGCGGGCATCCTTGCCTCAGACCTCTGGAGGCTTGGAAGAAGGGAGCAACTCTTCCATTGACTAGTGGGGCTATCTAAGGCTGGCTGATACAGGACTTGATCCAAGAGATAAATTCTGGAGCGAATTCGAATCTCCTCATTACTTGAAGAAGGAATGGGTGGCTGACTCTGTCAAAGGCATTTTCCAGATCGAGTTTCACCACTATTCCTTTGTCTCCATTCTTCGTACTAGAGTGGATGGCCTCTTGAACTAAAATAATATTGTCCCAGATCTTCCGTCCTTTCACAAATCCACCTTGATTTTCTGGGATAAGGTGAGGGAGAATATATTTTAATCTGTTGGCAATGATCTTTGTAATGATTTTATATCCTATATATTACACAAGGATATGGGTTGAAACCTGTCGAAAGAGTTAACTTCCTTCTCTTTGGGTATCAGTGCCAGGAATACTAAATTAGTGCTACCCCCGATTTTGCTACAGGATTGGGATTTCTTGATCATTTTGAAGAGATCTTTTTTTTATTATTATGATATTCCAACATATTTTAATAAAATTAGTGTTATAGCCATCAGCCCCAAGCACTCTATCCTCCTCCATACTGTCAATCGCCAGTTTAATTTCCTCCATCGTGATAGGTTACTGCAGAGAATCGTTATCTTTGTAATTAACAGCACTGGGAATTAGTTGAAGCAGATGGGCGTCTTCAATGACTGGCTGGGCCGTGAAGAGGTCTTTGAAATGCCTGGACGCTTCTTCTTTTATTTCTTCAAATTTGGTAATAAGTCTATCGTGAGCCTGGATCTCATGCATGAAATTGACAATTTTTCTTGCCTCCACCTGTTTGTGGTAGAATCCAGTGTTTCTATCACCGTGTTTCAACCATTTACAGCGAGCTTTTAGCCTCCACCACTCAGATTCGTGTCTGCAAGCAGCGTGGAGATCCGACTGCAGCTTGATCTCAGTTTGTATGTCTAAATTGACCACGATTTTGTCCTCCATGGTAGCTTGATGTGTTTCCAGCATAAGGGCAGCTTGATCTTTTTTGTGGTTGGGAGATGGGATTGATTTGGCCCAGCCTCTAAGTGCTTTCTTGAGCCTCCTTAATTTCTCCTCCCAAACGTAGAAAGGGGATCCAGTGACCGGGGGAGACCAAGCATCTGCAACAATCTTTAGGAAATCGGGGTGATTGGCCCACAGAGGATTAAATCTGAAAGGAATAGGGCCCAAATTTTTATCCTTCTTCATCTCCAGGAGCACAGGCTTATGGTTCGATCCTCCAAACGGTAAAATTTTGGATGAAAGATTCAGGCCAAGGAGAAGGAAGGAGTCCTAAACCAGGAAGCGGTCTAGCCTGGCAGCAATGTTCCCTGGCCCAGTCCTTTTATTATTCCAAGTAAACTTTCCTAACGAAGGTTTTATATCCATGAGATCCCATTCTAGCATGGTCTCATCAACAATTTCTCTGAGGGGGTCTCTAACCAGGGATCCCCCTCTTTTTTCATCTTGGCTGAGAGTGACATTGAGATCTCCAGCAATAATAACATTTCCTAGCAGATTGCTTCTTTCTTCCCGGAGAAGATTCCATCAATTTCTTTTTTCAGCATATGAGTTGGGTGCATAAAGGTTGAAAATTATTACCAGGATATTTGTGTCAATATGCCTCAGCAGGGTGAGGATCCAATGAGGACTATATTTGATAGCCATGGCCTCGAATTTCTTGTTGTCCCAGAGAGTTCCAATGCCTCCGGATGCGCCCCTTGAACTAATGGCAGCTTTACCTCTTTTTTTCTAAAATTTCTGACTTACATGGATAAATACAGCTTCCTCCATCTTGGTCTCCTAGATCATAAAGATGTCCGGTTGGTGAAGAGAGATTAAATCTAACATAGATTCTTCCTTGCTTTTGCTACCGAGACCTCTGCAGTTCCAGGAGAGGACCTTCATTACTTACTTTTGGAGGTCGTAGGCATCCCTTTCTGGGCATGCCCTTGCTGGCGGGTATTTCTCGTATTCTTTAGCAGTTTTTCCAGGGTTAGCTGGGATCCTTGCAACTTATCCTTATAGGTCGCCTGTTCCCTTACTTCTTTTTTGGATTTCCTTCCTTTGGTTTTGTTTTTTCTTGGGGTAGTCAGTTCTATTTCCCCTTCTTCCTCTTCTTCCTCTTCTGATTTAGTGTCTTCCTCCGACTTCTCCATGCTTTCTCCTCCTTTGGTCGTTGTTGTACCTTCATCATGATCTTTCCCTTGCTGGTCTGATAGGGCTACTTCTGGCTCCTTACTAACTTCATTATTGGATTTATCTTCATCATCATTAGTTTCATTCCTTACATCTTTGATTTCTTTAATCTTAGAGATTTCATGAGATCCTTCAATAGGGATGACTATGGCTTCTTTAGAGGCCACTCCGGCTTGGATTTTAGACTTAGCTCTGTTTACCCTTTGCCATCCCTCCACTTTATCCTGCTGGGTTTCTGGTTTTTTGGGGCAGTTACGGATGAAGTGCCCGTATTCTTGGCAGCCTCTGCACTTGAAAGGTAGTTGTTTGTAGTCCAACTTTTGGAAATGGGACCAGTTCCCCATGGTAAGTTTTATAGCCTCTGGCAATCCTGCTTCAAGATCCACCTCAACGCATATGTGGGTGCAGGCATATTGGTCCTTCGGGCTAGCCATGTCTATGTATTTTCCCAAGATGGACCCTATAGCCTTGAGAGATTTAGGGTTCCAGTGGTGCATGGGGAGATTTGGAATTCTGACCCAAACTGGCACTACTTTGGGGGTGTCAGCCTTAGGATCGAAGTTCGGAGTCCACCCATTAAGGTAAAGTCCCTGTGGCCCCATGAAGTAGGGCCCATTTATGAAAATTAGGTCTTTGTCCTCCTTGGATTCGAAATCGAACAGAAAGTAGCCCCTTCCGATGGAGTAGGATGCAACTTTTTTAGATATCAGAGGGCTCCAATTCCTTTGGACCCAACTGTCCGTAGTTTTTGGAGAGGGCTAGAGCCCCGTAAATTGCCCGATCAGAGCTCGATCTGCCAGGGATAGAGCTACCCTCATGGTTTCTTCCGGAGGAAGGGCTACCTCCGGCACATCTTCAGTACGTTTAACAAATTTTGGCAGGGACCTTTTCCTCGATCTCTTAGTCTGATAATCTATTAGCCGGTCAAAGGCCTTAGATCGCAGATCCGAGGGCGAGCCCATCGGATTTCCCCACCAAAAATCCAATCCGAGCACTTAGCACAAGGATTACCCAATCAATCTGCCTGCCAGGATTCTAGAAGCCCACGGTTGACATCTCAACTAAAAATTAAGCCCATGGGATAACTTTTATTTACTCGTATAGACAAATATGTGAGCTAGTCATATGTAGGTTACATATACACATGTTATACAGATGTAGGGCACATACATCCTTAGAAAAAAGTTTTTTTTTTAAAGAGGGATTTCTCTATATACATAATTTTCCATACTAACACAAGGGAAATGGATGTTTGCAACTAGGAGAAGGCATCAAATCGACTATCATAACGTCTTGGGATAAAATATGGCAAAAGACGCTATAATAAGCCTATTGGCCAACATGAATTTGTTCGGTCCTTGGGCTTCTCTGAAGCATCAATGAAACCCCAATATTCTATATAGCTTCATTGAAATTCTAAGATTCCATGATTCGAAATTACCTTGAGATGCCTGGAATCCTCGGGATGACAAATAGGTAATGATTGATGCAGTTGCAACATTATTCCTTTTTTTTAAAATCGTATTTCTTTAACTAGCTCTTTAAATATAAAAAATAGATCATATATAAGAAATAAAGAAATGTGAAAGAACAAGAATCTAGTGGAAAGGAGTTATGTCACAAAGAGGCAAATTGTAGTATCTACAAGAAAGGAAGCTATGGAAGAAATAACTAGTGTCATATTTCTGAAAGCATATACAATGCATTATATACAGTTTCTTGTTTTAGCAACTTCTTAGCAAGGTAACGATATTTTTGGAAAAGACACAAAAATTGTAGGCACAAAGCTTGGGGGACAATAAACTTTGTAATTTTCAAAGTTTGGATACAAACAAGAGATATTAATTGGAAAAGACACGTCTTGGGTGGCAACTATGTAAATATTTCAGCAAGCAACAAAGAACACTACTCTTGACATGACCTTGCCAATGAATATGCAAGTAATCATGCTTATGGAACCTATGCCTGAAGGCCCAACTGAGTCGATCACTAAACCAACACATTCACCTATTTGCCTGGACAATTTTTTTTCCCTTGTCAAGTCTAAGCAATCAAAAGTTCAAAACTCTAGGAGAGAGCACCAAATCTTATATTATATAAAGATGTAATCAATACAAAGAAGAGCATCCCACAAATTTCCACTTGCATCTGTTAAGACCCTATATATTTAGCAATGAACAAGGAACAATATCGTTTGCATGGCATCAAGGAATAGTAAACAAATATGCATCGCTATGCCCAAAAGGACAACCAATCCAACCAATGCAACATGTCGTCAACCTAGTTTAGTACTTTTAAACATGGAATCTATACTAAAGAAACAACCACGGAAGACATAGACTAAACCCCTTTCTATTTGAACAAAAAATATGATCACACTAGAAAACTTAAATAATGCAGTGGAGAATTAAAGAGTTTTCCAAGAAAATGTTAAATGCAAATTGCTCCAAAGCCAATTATGTATTAACACACCATATATGGATGAAAAGGGCTGTTGCCAACTTTGAAGAAGGTAAACATCAACAACCATAATTATTACAATGCAAAAAAAGTACAAATCAATGAATAGGATCAATATTAAGCACCCCTCCTCAAAGCAAGCTTCTAAAAAAGTAGCAGAAGTCACTAGAATTATATCAATTTAAGCAACATGCATGCCTAATTCAATAATCAACAAACGAAATGCACCATAGCCTACTTTAGGCAGAACGTTGGAAAAACAAAACAAATGCTTTCTTGATTTGTAACAACAACAAAAAATCTGATGATCCATTGCAACATATCATATTCTCTAGAATGGTATGCAATATATGTATAATTCATTCTCATACAAATTTTTACGAGCGAGCGCAAAATTATGAATAGGATTTGACAAAATCTGAAAAAACATTGTTTCAAAAAATCCAAAAAAGATTGATATTATATTTAGTAATATGCAGAGAAGCATTTTCAAACCATTAAAGTAACAATCATGACACAAGCTCGTAAACAATTAAAGCAATAATCATGTTGATGCCATATAAGTGGTGGGCAAACAGTCTTTGAGCCACTGAATCACCATAACTTAGACTCATGTTTTAATTCAAATTGTATCAAATCTATTTTCCATCTTTTTGTCATTTTCTTGCTTTCAAAAGAATGTATAAACCTGTTGATTAATAATAATTATAACCTTCTTTATAACCTTGTTATTCTTGTTTTTTTTTGTTTAATTTAATTCTTAACTTTCTAATTGATATCAAGAACTGTTTTAAGCACTTCACTCTATTACCAAACTTTTAAAGCTCAACAAGGGCTTGAGCTTAAAGATGTTTATCCACTTATAAAATAAAATCAGTATAAAATATCCATATCCTTTGTTGCTCATTCTTGAATCTTGAGCTCTTAAAGCATATATATATATATATATATATATATATAATCAAGCACTTAATTCAACTCAAAACCTATAATTTTGAAGGTGAATTTATTAAATTAATCCTAGTGCTTCATTTCATGTTGGAAATAAATTTGTTGCAACTTATTTCAAGAGTTTAGTTTTGAATTCCTCAAGCTTCTCATGAGAATTCCAAAGTGAAAGTAAGTCCAAGGTGGAAGTGATTGGTTGCATTTTTAGTTCTATCAAAAGTCAACATTCTCATAATGTCACCTACACTAGCACCTTTACTTGACAAGAAGGCAAAACATTGAACTTGCAACATGTGAACTGAAAGTTAATACAACTAGCAATTCAACATTGTTTCATCCAAGTAAAAGGTTGGGCATTTTTTTGTTGTATCATATCTTTAAAATTTAATGAAGATAATTCTCTATATGAGTTTATCTGGGTTGAGAAATACAGTGAGCAAAGAGTAAGTCCAACTAGTTAGGGGAATCCCCTGTCACAACATTCATATATCAACATACGATATTGTAAAGGGGACTAACATGTTCTCAACTAAAGAAAACATGCAAAAACATATCATGCTTGCCTAAAAACAGTAGCCCTAAAAATGGGTTTTACATGGGAAAATCTTTTAGCATAAAATTTGCATTGGTTGTCTCTCACCAAAAAATGGGGTTTTGCACCATTATTGTGGTTAGATATTAACTGGAGAATTGAGTAAAGTAAGATATTGGCTAAGTTAGCCAAACTCAACCCAAAATCAAAAGTTAGGCATGGATGCTTTCTAAACTATGAACTAAAACCAACTTCAAACAACAAACCAAATAAACCAAGAACATGTACATGCTTCTAAGCAATTTTAAAATTTTCACATAAATAACGAAATAGAGCATCAAAAACAAACCATCTACTTCCAGTCTATAATTGGGCTTAAAAAATGTTTCAATCCATGGGAAATGCTGACAAACAAACCCCTAATGTCTAAACGAGAAGGCTCCATCTATTTTATTCCAAGCAAAATGTCAGAAGACATCCCCTATCCCACAAAATATTTGGACAAACAATGACTCAACCGCCAACCATTATTACGGCCAATAATCCTGACACACCTGGCTAGATTAGAAGTTATAAACTGGTGCAATGACGTAACCACCTACCCCTATTATGGTCAGTAAATCTAAGCATACAAACATGCATACTTAAATTTGGACACACGCAAGAGGATATGTGTAGTATGGTCTATAGGTTGAATGTTTTCATGACCAAATATGAAACATAGCTACCAATAATGGGTTAAAAACAATAAAGAAACACATAACACTTTGGACGATGAGAGAAACACACGGAACAACCCCACCACTCACCTAGTAATTCACAGACATAGATCACTCTGCTAACAACAAACAACTATACCATCAAACCAAAGGAGCCATATTATTTTTTTCCCTTTCCAAGATAGCATTTTGAATGCAAACATAACACATTCGAAGTTGTATCTGCCTCAACATAACAAAAAAAACACGCTTTAAAAAAAGAAAATGTTCTTTGCGAATGAATGATCAAGAATGCTTACTCTTTTCATTATCAGGATCCAACTCCTACAAATGTCAAGGTAAAACAATCAAGGGAGCAAAAATTGCAAATGAATTTTGACCCAACAATAACAACTTGGAGGTAAATTCTAGCCCTGGCCCTCTTCTTCAGAACTTGCTAGTCATACAAGCCACCATATCGGTCTCAGAATGAGCCTAAAGACCCTAAAAGCTCGACCACACTATCAGCTTGACAAACTCAGGGCAAAACTCCAAAATCCATACAAAATCAAAGTCAATATTTTAAAAATTACAAAACATAATCTATATTATACAAACAGTGCAACATAATTGGAAAACAACTTCGCCTCGAGAACCCTAGAATGAAATTTCTAATGGCTATTTCTTGGGAAATTCGAAAGGGCCCCAATTCTATGAGAAGCAAATTCCACAAACCAAATTCCAAGCAAGGAACATACTTGGGAAACTAGCACTATGAGAACATGAGAAAAACCACAACAAGCTTGCTCCTTGCACAAACAAGAGACAAACTGGTAATTGTTGCCGCACCAAAAGGAAGGCAAAACGTGGACGACCAACGCCACCACAAACGAAGATGACACGACCCACCCACACTAGCAGAAACGAAGATGACTACACCCACTGACACTAGCACCACAACACCACACAAAGAGGAGGCTCACTATGAGGGCACCAACATGAACACCACAGGAGCGCGCCACACGACAATCACACCATGAAATAAACACGAAGCTCCCCACCATTGCGTTGCCACCAGAAAATTTCCTAAGCAAAACCTTTGGCTGAGAGGTCCAGACCAAGCTCCCAACCACTGTATCCTCACAACAAAATGCGACAACTAAAATCCTTTCCCCTCCCTTGCATCCTCGCCCCTTGTAGACTACTAATACCATGCAAACAAGAGTTAAACCCTCACACGAGACCATGCAATCATGGAGATTTAAAGCCGAGCGGACGACCCCAAAAAGTTGCTACCCGACCGTAGCCAATTGCACTAGCTCTCTGTCTTTCCAACCATGAAACAATACCAAGTAACAACAATTAATGTTCTTGCCCCTCCATCCATTCCTAGTCCCTCAGAGCCCATTAAAACTTCGTACCTTAAAACTTCAAATGCTTCCAAATCCATCGCACCAGCACCAGTGTGACATAAAAACAAAAAATATAAATAACCTACCAAATCTATCGTCACAATTGAGAACCAAACCATAAATACCAAACACATCACAATGACCTGGATGATGCAACAATGCCACCTGCCACCTGCCACCCATACTTGGTAGGTTTCATGAGGCTTACATCATGCCCTCCTAGCCAATAAAACTTAAAAAATATTGCATATTAAACATTAAAAAAACCCATCGTTTAATACTCCATTTTCGATTGAGGCCAAATGCCCATACACATAGCAATTCCCCCACCAAATAAAACAAAATAGCGATTTGTAAATGTTCCTCGTTGGAATCATAAAAATTGAAAACAATAAATAGTCCACTACCTCAAAGGGAGGGACTAACAATGAAGGTAAGGACCTACGATTGCGAGTGATGAACTAAAGCGGTGGTGTATAAATACAATTGCTTCTCGTAGTTCATTCGGAACGCATGAAATCATGCCCCTCGTTTTCAATTTTCTTTCATTTCGTAAGGTTATGGTTTAAACTTTTCAATAATATTTCTTCTGCGGGAAATATTTACAACAATATTTGCGGTCTCCTGGCTCTCTATTTTGGGATCAGATTAAGGTAGGGTTTTGAACTTTGTACCAGCGGCAGCGGCATGGCGAGATCCGGGAGGCCGCGGCGGGCAAGCCCATCAGGATCAATATCTGGCTCCTCATCATATTCAGGCTCTTCTTCCGCTTCGGGTTCACGCTCTCGCTCCCGTTCTCTGTCGAGGTCCTTCAGTTCATCTTCCGTCTCTCGTAGCGACAGTTCCAGGAGTCGCAGCCCTCCGCCGCCCAGGAAAAGGTTTCCCCTTCCCTTCATTAACTTCTTTCTCCAAATGATTCCATGTCTCAGAATACTCAAGAAATTTAGGGTTTAGGGTTTTAGGGCATTGACAGTTTATGTTAGCTTGCGGGGATTAGTACAATGAAGTGTTTAAAGGTCTATGCAATTCACGCGCACGACGACACCCTGTTAGTGGTTGGGGGTATGCTGAAACCATGCGATGCTTGAATTTTTTCCATTTCCATTTTGTTTTGACTGGAATGGCCTCCAGTCGAGCTTATCCAAGTGTTTGCGGATTAGTAAACTTGATGCGTTTCGGCAACTATGTCGGTTGTTGAAATAGGCACTGGCATCCCTTTATGCGAGATCCATGGCTTTGTAAAGACTGTAAACGTTCTTCTGCGTTTTCTGAAGTTCCAAAGTTTGGCATGTAATTGGGTTAATGCAAGTTTATTTGCATTTTATAAGCAAATATATGATCTCATGACTTTTTCTCTTTGGCAGTCCAACATCATCAGCAAGGAGAGGCCGGACACCACCGTTGCCCCCTAAGCGCTCCTCACCAATTAAGTAATGCATTCTTCAACCTAAAATATTGTCATATTTTCTTTTAGTTATTGGTATTACTGCAGGTCCTCTTAGTGTTGCATGGGAATGTTCTATTGATTAAGAAGTCTCCTCACAGCAATTTGAAACATTATTTGATATTATCAGCATATTGTTCAATGTCACATGTTTGTACCCCTTTATGCTTTGAAATATTGCCATATGTTTTACCCCCCTTTATCCTTTGAAATGAAGTGCAAACAATCATGGGGTTCCAAAGAGTTTTTGCTAAAACATCTCATTCATTATTTTTTGTTTCTGATTCTTTGTCTATATGCCTGCCTTTGACAAGTAAAATTAAGCTTTCAATGTGCAATCCAAAGTTATCAGAACTGAAAATGGAAAAGCCAAAATCTTCAACAGGACTGAACCCAGAAAATTAAAATTTTGAACCAGACCAGATTTGGAAAGCCAAAATCTCTTGAACCAGACCATAATTGGAAAAGCCAAAATCTCTTGAACCAGACCAGAGCCATTAAATCCCTAGATTTTGAACTGGAGAGGATCTGGAAAAGTAATTGGACGTAGAAAAATACATATAATATTCAAAATTCAATTAAAATTAAATATTCATGCACATCATTGTAAATCCAAACCACTAGACACCAAATATTAGAAGTGTGCTCATGTATTTAACATGTAAGGGTGAAGAAAGCAAAATGGCATTGCGTGCAATACATTTTGAACCAAAATTCATAAACACCACAGAGGCTCTAAATGGCCTCTAGAGTCCAAGAAAAATTATGCTACAACATATCATCAAAGGCAGCTTTCTATTGAATTTAACAAAACATACAACGCCAAAGAAGCTCCAAGCTCTCTTGGAATGAACTCTCTTAGCCACAGCGTTGAATTATCTGAATATTCACAAATGATCATTGAGAAGAAGCTTTCACAGGGATTTAAAAAAAGAGTAGGGAAAATGACCCCAAAGTAACTACCATAGTTGGATGAATGTACCTCTTTGAGAAGTGTAGTGTGCCTAGCTAGGTCTGTGTGAAACACAAAACTGTTGTTTGTAAAGAAATCCATCTTTGATATGACAATCTTGGTTTGATGTTTGATTTATTGTGCTTTGAGCATATATGACATGGAAGGTGGGATTAGAATTAAGGATTTGTATGGGAAGTTCCATTTTGAGCATCCAATGTACTTGGTATCTAAAATTCCCAACAAGGTATGGACATGTGGTTGGCTAAGACATCATTGAATTTTGTATTGACAACAAGATGGAATACTTGTAGGTAAGAAGCCCATTGTAAGTGTCTAGCTTCTTAGATTAGAGAATAAGCATGTATTGCTTACAATTGTGGATCATTAGAGTGTCTTGCTATATCCTTCTTGAGAAGAAAATAGCACTAATAGTTGAGAGCTTGAACTGCGGCATATAATTCCTTCTTGTATGTGTTTTAACTTATGGCTCCTCTTGGCATTGGACTATGTCTCAAAGTGGCAAGTAAATATTATCCCCTCCTTGCTCGAACATTGTGCCCAAAGCATACTAGGATGTATCTATCTTTGCCTTTAGTGGTAGAGTAAGGTAAGGAAGATGAAAAGGATCATAGTTGCATAGAGTGTCATTGAGAATGTTGAAAGCCTTCAATTGGGTTTGGTATTTATAAAAATCAACATGACCTTTGGTCATGACAAAAAGTGATACAAACAATATCATAATAATAGGAATCTTGCAAGTGTGTTTCCTAACACTTTGATCGTGGAGCATTAGCCCGCCAACTATTAAGAGGTGCCATAGTTATGGCATGTGACCTTTAAGCCTCAGCCTAAGAAACAAAATGGCTTCCACTTGAGAAATTGCTCCCTTATGGGAGTGCACTTGCCTATAATGGGCTAACATGTCACGCTTATGGGGTTGTAGGATCTCCAAGATCTAATGGCCATTACATTAACTTAGCATCCCTGAAGAAAGTCTTGACTTAGAAAATGAAATAGTTCATTCACACATTCTGTCAAACAGTTTCAGGAACTAGGGCTTTAACTTGAATTTAATGAAAAGTAAAACCACACTTTTGAAAATGCACCTCAAAATTCTGCCATATACTGAAACATTTTAAGCAAATAAACACAATGAATTTTGGTCAAAAGACCGGGCAAAACCCCACTGCTTTGGGGAAAACCCTAGAAGAAATTTTTTCTTGAAGAAGAGTAAAACTCAGAAATTTGTTACAATAAACTTCTGTTTCTTTTAAACCCTCATTGACAAAATTTCACAAAACAGAACAGCAGCAAAACTACCTAGAAATCTGTGCCAGAAAGTACTGTACGGCCTGCACTCAATTCTGCCTTGATTTCTGTGCCCACACGTGCCAGAAAACCCCTGCTGTACGGTTCTGCCAGTCTGCAATAAATGCACCAGCAGTTACCTCGGGAAATGTGCCCACACATGCTGTTGTATGGCTCTGACAGATTGCTGTACGGATTTGTTCTAGGCTTCCTTGGGATGCGTGCTGCTCTTGTTCTTGGGAAATGTGCCCATTCTTCTTGGGGATCTCTTCTTTGTCTTCAATCTTCTTCTCTTGATGGCGAATGTACTCATTTGTCCTTTCTCATTGTTTTTATACTTCGATTTTGTAACTATCTTCAATAACTACCTAATCTAGGGTTGAAGATCTTTTTACAAAATCAAGGGTCCACAACTAAACTCACTTTTAATAATTAAAATACTTTTAATTATAAAATACATTTTAAGTGAGACCCACTTTTCTAAAGTTATAAAAACACATTCACTTTATTTACATAAACGTCACTTTGCTACATAAATACATAAGGACAAAAATTCTAGTCCTCTCATCACACCCACACCAAAAATATGGGAGGACCTTAAGAGATACAATTTCAACAATCCCAAAGAGTAGATCACAGCTTGATTAAAAGAGCATTTGGATAACTTGGCATGAAGTTTATGGGAGTGTGGGATCTCCAAGCCTTGTTGAACTTGATAAATATTTTTTGTCAATTTTTTGCTAAAACTAAAATATATGTGGCAAGGACATTAGTCCAAAAAGACATGATTAACCGTAAGTAGCGACAATCCATAGGGTGAAGTGTTATGATGAATGCAATGTTCAATAATCAACTTCGTCAATAATCTTTGGAGCTTAGTATTAGGAACATTGTAATACGTTGCTTCTATGTTAAATTCACATGGTTCATTGTGTAGCGGGTCTTAACAATTGATGGGGTGATATCCTAGGTCACGATATGAATGATAATCCATCTAATTAGCTTGTGAGGAAGTGTAAGTTTGTCAACAAGCTTGGTATAGACTAATATTTTTGATACTTCTATTCTAATGATGAGGAGGTAAGTATGGTTTTTGATGTGGCAAATTTAAGTGAAAAGGGCCTCTCAGTTGACGATCATAGCGGTTGGAATTGGTTGTGAGAGACACAAAATGAGTAAGAGTTCTCTAGTTTTTAATTTTTAATTTCAAAGTAACTAGATTTGGACATGATTCATGAGCTACTAGAATTTGATAGGATTTAGATTGTGGTTTGTAGAGAGAAGAAAAATGAAAAGATAATTTTTGAAAGTTAATTGGAGGGGCCTTCCACTTGGAGAGCACTTGTCTTTATTATGAATTTTTTGAGTACAAATAAAGGTTACAAAAATCGAACCAGTGGTCGAATCGACTGACCTTGAAAATTGGATTTGGATCGAAATAGGGGAAAAAACTGGATCACAAAACTAGATTTGGACATCATTCATGAGTTACTAGAATTTGAGAGGATTTAGATTGTGGCTGCTAGAGAGAAGAAAAATGAAAAGATAACTTTTGAAAGTTAATTGGAGGGGCCTTCCACTTGGAGAGCACTTGTCTTTATTATGAATTTTGTGAGTACAGATAAAGGTTACAAAAATTGAACTAGTGGTCGAACTGATTGACCTTGAAAACTGGAATTGGATCAAAACACGGGAAAAAACTGGATCACAACAAAAATACAAAAAAATACTTAGATTTTGAATATATATATATATATATATATATATATTCATATGCAACCATGTGAATTGAAACCATTATACTCAAATTTGCAAGAGGGCTCTTGCTATGTACCATACTGAGCATATTTCACTAGAACCTTCTTCACTCAACCTAGTTATATAAATATATTTTTAAAAATTAAAAAAATGCCCTCTCAAGTTTGTTGTACAATTACATAGGGAACCGGTCAAAATTGGACCAACACCTGTTGGTTCCATACTGAACTGGTCATATCTGGTTTGACCCAGTGAGCCTTTGAAATCGGTTTGATCGGTTAGTTTTACTGGTTTCGGTTTGGCTTTTGTAAAACTGCCCCCACTACAAAATTGATGAGTATTATGAAAGTGTAGGCAAAAGCGAATTGTGCGTAAACTTTACATGATGCTTTGAAGAAAAAGCAAAAAGTGCTTTTTGTATTTCTTAAAGTTGAAGCACATTTAAGTTCATAAATATATAGCTAAAAGTGTATATTTTGGGTAATATATTATGTTGTTTTGTGTAATTTGTATTGTAAGTTGTTGTGTAATTTGGATTTTAACATGTGGCATTAGAGCAAGTGATTTTTAGATTTACACAATTCTAGTTAAAATTTTAGTATAGTTAGTACCTAAGTCACAGGGTTCACCGAACCTAATCCTTGAGGTTCGAGGTTCGACGAATCTCAAAAAAAAATTAAGGTTCGACGAACCTAATGCTGAACCTAATGTCGAACCTAATCAAGGCGAACCCGAAATTAATGCCGAACCTATTGACGAACCTAATGACGAACCTAAACGAACCTAAAGCGAACCTAATTGATTTTCGAATTTTCAATTAAAAAAAACAGTATTTGGCAAATCACATGTGCAATCCCTTCAAACATTTCTCCAATTATCCATATATACTCTGTCTCATCCCCAACTTCAACAAACGAATTCAGTTAGGGTTTGCAAAATCCGCGCAGGTAAAAATGGCCAAGAATGATTATGATGCCAGTTTTCATGGCAAGCGAAGGCCCAGGCCTCGCAGAGGGCAGGTGAAGGCCCCTATTGCTGCTTCTCTTGCACGCTCTTTAGCTTCGGTTACCTCAGGACTAACGTCTACTGTCAAGAAATCCCTCTCGAGTCGCAGATCGGCATTTTCCAGTATCCGGTCAGATTCTTCCTTTTCTTTCATTAGCCATTCTTCCTCGGCTCGCAGTCAGGCTGGTGGAACATGTTGGGATACCGAAGATTATGTGGAAGGCACCAATGATACCAATACTGTTGGACATCTCAAGATTTGCAACGATCATCTATATTTCTAACTTCTGTCGATATCTGTGCGTTTTTATGCATACACAGTGCACACTGCTGTTGAGAACTTTTTTGTTGTTGTAAATATTGTAATATTTGTGTAAATGCAAGGCTCTATAGCAAGTTTGGCAAACTTGTATATTATTCCCTACTGTAAATTGAAAGTTATTTTCTTTCTCTCTCTATGCATCGAAAAGGGGAAAAATCTTCCTATTCCCTTTTAGTTTGGGAATTTTTCTTTCTCTCTCTATGTATTGAAAAGGGGAAAAATCTTCCTATTCCCTTTTATTTTGGGGATTTTTGTTAATCGAAGCCATTATATTTCTTTCCCAACATTTCAAAGATCAAGTTCTTAAGGTACATCATCTATTTAAGTCAAGTACTACAGACTACAGTTCGATTGACTTCTTGTTTCATTCAATTTAGGGCCGACTGTGGATTATTTTTAAAACTTTTGTAACATATTCTGCTTTTCTTGAAGGGTATCCGGTTCACATCCATAGGAAGCATATTCAGAGCGGTTTGTATTGTTTATTGATCATGTATGTTGAATCTTAATGCTGATTTTTAGTTATTTATTCTATGTATTTAGCTCTCATATATTTTTGTTATTCAAATTTCATGCTAGGGCTATATTTATTATCAATCGATCATGTATCTCTATGTTAATTTAAGTTGTCTATAAATGAAATGTTCTCTATAATTTGAAATAGCAGAAACATGCTCTTAGATGCATAAACTTGTGAGCAGACTTGTCATAAACAACAAGTATATATATATATATATATATATTCGAACCTAATGTCGAACCTCATCGAAAAATTCGAACCGAACCTGAACCCGAGCCCGAACCTTGTGACTTAGGTTGGTACATAAATATAGAAGATATAGTATATATAAGTATAGGTTCATGGCTAGTTTCATTGAATTACAAAAAATATTAAGTTGTAATAAATTGTACACATCTTTTGATTTGGTGTGAAAATATTGAGTTATGACATTACAAGTTTGTTCTTTTAGGGATGACTATATATAGTAGGGTTTGGTTAAAGTTTTAGGATTTTTTCAAATTTTTTTAACTAACTTGTTCAATAATGCAAATCAAGTTCCCAAAAGTAAAAGTACAACAGTGGTAAAGAGCTAGATAATAAAATAAATTTTCATCTCTTTCAACTTTAACACTCCCAAAGGTCCTTGTGTTAAAGTTGAAACATACAATCGCAATAACTAGTAGAACAATAGTAGATTGAACAAGACCAATAACTATAACATCAATAAAAGGTCTAACTGAGTGAAAGATATTGGTTTAGACCTTCCCTATAATCAAATATGTTTTCAGGTCAGACTTTGTCTCTTAGAAGACAAATCAATAAAAGATCGATCGACATACCTGAGAGAGATAGATAGGTAGTTGCAGGGTAGAGTTAGACAAGTACAGACCTCAGGGTGCTAACCAAAATAGTCCACAAATGAAGAAAAAACTTCAAACCCTTGTTGCAAGAAATGACAATCTTTAGGATAGTCGTATAACAACACTTTTCAAATGTCTAGAGGCAGCCTTAAACCATACATTAGCACCCCATACTATAACAACACTTTCTCAGAGGCAAAGACATTATCAACCACAACAGTAACAACCTCAAGGAAGGCTGAAAGAAAAACTAGGCATCCTCTAAACAGGCTTGACCTTTTATAGCAGGCTAAACAAAGACCACGACAGCCCTTGATGTCTCAATGAAGGTCACAATAAGCACTAGCCCAAAACATGCTCACGACACTCCAAGAAAGATCAACAAGGCCATGACCCAACATAAAAAGGTCAACACATGTCATAAATAAGATCCTAGCAACACACAAGGTCACGATTGAGTCCTAACAGTCTCAACAGGGTCACATTTGAGTGTTGGCAGCCCACAAAGGTTATGTTTGAGTGCCAACAGACTTCAAATAGTCACGACCTTGCCCTAGCAGGCCTTAAACAATCACGACCAACATAGGAGCCTCAAACATTCACAACCTAGCTCAAGAGGGCTATAAATAGTCATGCCCAACAAAAGGCAACCCTAACAAGCTGAAGACTGTCACGTTTGCCTCTAGCAGCACTCAAAGCACCCCTACCAACTTCAACAATGTCGTAGCTCACTCATAAACAACAACAATAGTTAGGACAAGAAAGCAACAACCTAGCAGGTTGAGGGAAAGGTGGAGACAACTCAAAACCAACAACAAAACCCTAGATGTCCAGCCAAAGAGCAACAACAAACCCTAGAAAAGTCCCTTGAATTAGATCTTCAATCTTCTCTTGTCAAGACACACCCCAAATGAAGTTTGACTTGAATTTATAACCTTGAAAGGTCTTCTAGAAAGATCTTCTTTCTAACCCTAGCTTTTATAAGTCTTACCAAAATAAAACATAAAATAATATTATGTTGATAGATGATTGGGTACCATAGGTCAAGACGTTATACAAGTTAAATTATAAATATCAAAAGGGTCAAGGTACCACAATCAAGCTGGGTGCTAGGACCAATAAGGGAATCAAGATAAATTATAAATATGAAAGTTTGTTAGTTGAACTTAAAACAATCAAGTTAATTCACATTAGAAGTAAGTAGTAGTTACCATAAAAAAATGCAGAGGCACCCAAAGACTAAGCACTCTTAGGAGCAATAATATAGATGGAGTTGGAACAAGGAATTAGAAAAATATTTAATCTTATGATTTATGAAGCTATTGGTGCTTTGTACACATATATGCAACCCGCCTTTACAAACTTGTACAATGAGATTTGTATAATGTGGAACTACCTTTACAAACTCATACAATGAGATTTGTATAATGTGGAACTAGAGGAGTGAGCAAATTTAAAAATAATGAATTTCATGACACCACTAGAGAATTAAGAGGATAAATTAGTTTAAGCTATGAAATTAATCAATTATGTTTTTTTAACTTTATCTTTTTAAAATATATTCAAAAAAATTAATATATATTATTGCCGCTCCCAACCCTACGTTTCCTGCAAATTTGGGCGAAGCTTCTAATTGTATCGGATATTTGTGTCCACGTGCCCAGTGTACCTTTGTTTCAGAAACTTGTGCAACATAGCTTTGTTTGCTATAGATTATAGCACTATTTGGGGTTAAAAGCAACTTGCTTGACATAGCGACGAAAGCTAACTTGGATTTCTTGAAGTAAAAGGATAGAAAGAGAACTATGAAGAAAATGAGAACTAATTTAAATTTTTTATATTATCAATGATTGTTTCAAGATGTTTGAGAGGGGCTCCAAACATCAAACTCAATATACCAAATATCAAACTCAATATACCAAAAAATTTGAAAGTTTGTTAGTTGAACTTAAAACAATCAAGTTAATTAAAAACTGCAGAGGTGCCCAAAGACTAAGCATTCTTAGGAGCAATAATATAGATGGAGTTGGAACAAGGAATTAGAAAAATATTGAATCTTATGATTTATGAAGCTATTGGTGCTTTGTATACATATATGCAACCTGCCTTTACAAACTCGTACAATGAGATTTGTATAATGTGGAACTAGAGGAGTGAGCAAATTTAAAAATAATGAATTTCATGACACTACTAGAGAATTAAGAGGATAAAATAGTTTAAGCTATGAAATTAATCAATTATGTTTTTTTTTTAACTTTATTTAAAAAAATATATATTTAAAAAAAATTAATATATATTATTGCCGCTCCAAACCCTACGTTTCCTGCAAGTTTGGGCGAAGCTTCTAGCTGTATCGGATATTTGTGTCCACATACCCAATGTACCCGCGTTTTAGAAACTTGTGCAACATAGCTTTGTTTCCTACATATTGTAGCACTATTTGGGGTAAAAAGCAACTTGCTTGACGTAGCGACAAAAGCTAACTTGGATTTCTTGAAGTAAAAGGATAGAAAGAGAACTATAAAGAAAATGAGAACTAATTTAAATTTTTTATATTATCAATAATTGTTTCAAGATGTTTGAGAGCAGCTCCAACCTCATTGGACATAATATGATTAAAATAGAATTTTACATCCCATCCAAAATTCAATAGAGTTTGCAGTTTTTAGAATTCCATAACGGAAATGTACTGAACTAAAGACAAGTCCACTAAAGCATCAAAAGATGCCAAATGTCACCCTACTCTTTGTGTACATGCCACCTGCAAAATATAGATCTGCAAAAAAATTGGTACCTCTTAGGATTGAAGGATACATCAAGAAGAAAATGATCACAATCCTCATCAAATCAAGTACTACCTACAACTCCATTAACAAAATCTATGTATCCTAGCTCCATTGCATTGCCTACTCGGTTACAAACTTCCAACTTCCAAGTGATGCGTACAAACAAAGTAAAATGCCATATTATCAAACTTAGCAAATGAGATTACAACTTATAACCCTCATGTATGCTATCCCTATTGGAGAGTTGAATGTAGTTTTGGTGTGCAACAATTGAAAACTCTTATAGTATGTTTGTTGTGAACTATGAGGAATCATTTACGAGGCTTTCCATGGAGGAGAGTGAATATTAGCTTATGGGCCTCAAGTCTCCGTCTACTTAATTGATCAACTCACATAGAATGGATAAGTTTTTTAGGAAAGGTGCTAATGTAGTTCTTGTCAATAGGAGGTGTGAAGAGTTCCTTTAAAACCTACAACATATCTTGGTTAACATGACATAATCTTTAAGGGAATCGCTAGGGGCTTGCCCTTTAACAGGTCCATGCAATGGATTCTCATCTTCAACAAACTTTGGTGACACTCCAAGCACTTAAAGAAACCTTTCAATTAGTCTAGAACTAGATAAAGTAACAGGTGGATCAAAGCATTCCTGTACAAATTGAACTTCTAGAATTGGATGAGGGCAAGTTTTTGGTTTTCATGCTTGTCACCTCAAGGATATACCCATTAGAAGGTACCACCATAAGTTGAAGAAGGTAACTTCAAAAGAATCACATGGGAAAATAATGATAAAAACATAAAATTAAGCACTCACTTGAACAAAAACTAGAGAATCAAATAGACAAAGTTGAATGTCCACCTGATATCTTAGGAGGATTGTTAAGTTACAAGTACCTAAGATTTGATTATGAAATCACACATAAGGGTATACAAAGATAGAAATCCCATCGGCGTGATTAAGCGGCAACACCTTACAATGGTACTTTTATGGAAGGAATCCACTCTTGTTCACTTGCCTCTTAAGATTGGGCAACCTTAGTAAGTGTGATGACCCTCCCTAGTGGTTCTTGATGTCATCTTTCCTAGAGAGTTGTTTCCTTCGTTTGTTTCCTTGTTCGAAGTTTTATGGGCCAAATAGAGTAACATTAGTGGAGGCCATTCGGTGTAAGATGGACTAGGTCCACTATGTTTGTTGTTATGGCCCACTATGGTAGTTGAATAAATGTAACGGGACATAATGTTGTGTACCTTTATGTAATGTTCGTTCCTATTAAAAAAATTAAAATAAAAAAATGCAAATGATGTCACTTAAAAAAAGTCACATGGATTTCATCTTAAACCTACATATATCGAGCACCAAAAGCGATCCCTCTTGGTGCCTGGTAGATCTGGGTTTAAGATGGATCTATGCTAGTGGTTATGATTCTCTTATTAGCCATATGTAAGGATGGAGTCAAAATACCTTTAAGTTGGGAAACACCATATAATTATCCTTTTACAGAAGGAATCCACTCATTCACTTTCCCTTAAGGTTGGGCTACCTCATGATGAGCTAAGCTTCGAGTACATCAATCTTCCATACATGATTCATAAGGAATTTATCATTATTTATAGATAACAAGAGAACTCTAACCATAACAACCTCCTAACTACTTTGTGGACCTTCTTTAATGAGGCCACACTACATTTATTCAATAATAACTACTGTAATGGGCATTATTTAATGGTACCAAACATATTGGACCTGGTCTATTTTACGTTGAATGGCCTCCACTTTTATTACTCTAATGGTCCCTTTGGCCCCTCATTACACCTGGGAGGAGGATTGTAACATTGGTACAATCTGCCCTAGTCATTTTTATCAGACTGCTAATCAACTTGTTTCAATAATCTGAATCTCAAATATTGTCCATGTGTTTATCTTTTTTCACTCATCTATCAGTTGATGAAATGTATGCATTTGCAATGGTTTGTGGTATGATTGGAATTTATTGGAGTTTAGTGACTCAATCCCAGTCCTCTGTCCAGCTTTTCACCTAGGAGTTTGTCCAATTTATTGCATTACTCGGTATTACCTTGTTAATTTCTTCACTCACAATAATTTGATATAATGTATGCATTTGCAATGGTTCTTGACATGGTTGGAATTTAGAGACTCAACCCCTGTTCTCTACCCAGGTTGTCATTTAGGCGCTTGAAAAATCTCATAAAAATGATGAAAATTGCAAACCTGAAACACATTTTCTGAATTACTTGGACCTTTCTATAAAGAAAAAAATAGAGTACTATTTAAATATCTTCTAATTAAAGTCTTCTGAAGAGTACAATGACTTTCTAATTATAGAAAATTATGATTAAGAAGAGCATTAAAGAGTAATCTTGAGGCGGCAGCACAACAAAAGGATTATCGCTTGCTCGGTAGGAATTGGTTTAGTATGTGAGCTGTCAAACCAAAAGATGGATGGTGAGTTATTTGTATTGCACATGTTTTTAATCTATAAACATTTAATACATAGGATATCTATGTTCCTTAAAAAGGACACAAATAAATCACCTTTTTGAAAAAGTCGTTATGTCACGTCCCACCCTTCGATTGGCGAGAGGACGCGACTATAATGCTGACAATCTGGGCAAACTAAGCCCCATGAATATAAAATATAAAATGCATTGGAAATGAAACATACACAGATGCATAATTCGTTTAAACATACAGCGGAAGCAAACACAATCATCCAATACATTCAGCATGTTCATCATCTCATTTAAGCAATAAATACAATTGCAAAGATAGAATGGACAAGAGATACTTATCTTTAACCTAAGCTTGTCCCGCAACCAGCTACGTCGCTACAACCTTCCACCCAACCATAGGCCAGTGTGCTCATCAATCACTCAGCAACACTGCCACCCCTGAGTTGGGCATGATTCCACAAGGAATAAGGGGAAACTAGTAGGCTCACACGTAGCCAAGGATACACAACTCAGCCAAGCCAACATAGTTGGGTTTATGAGGCTAACAGGGAGCTGGAAAGGTTGGCTGCTAAGCTAGTGAGCTCAATCCAACAAGCGCTATGGACACCTGCACCCGAACTAGCCTGACTTCTAAAACATCCACACAAACCCAACACAAGGAAGCATCCCCTTCTCTACTGCATAGTCCCTCAGGCCATGACTTCCCTTCCAGTGCTATTTAGGGAGTGTAGAGAAGAAAGCCAGCCCTCTAGCTTTGTCTGTGGGGCGCTTGCACACACTAGGTTTATCAAGCAAGCTCAAATCCCATTTCCACTCCCAATTCAACTCAGGCCAAAGCCAAAATATGCACCCACAACACCATACGATTTCTGGGTTGGAGGAAAAACAGTTCCGGCAACAAAACGAATTTCCAGAATGGGTAAAAGTGGCCCTTTAGCAACAATTCGATTTCCAGAGACCTTTTGGCCCTAACGTGGCCAAAACAACTCAATAACACCCAAAATGGTGGGCCTCCTCTCCCACTCAGTGGGCATTACCAGAAAAATGATTTCCAGCTTGGAAACAATGGAGAAACATGCAGCAAAATGTGGGGAAGGAAACTCAGCCACTGACAATCACCAAAAATGATTTCTCAGCTTGAGCAAAGTGAGGTAACAACAAAAAACGTGAATGGTTTCACACACGGGGAGTTCTGAATGCCTGAGAGAGTTCACGTGAAGGAAAAATGGCGAGGAAAACATGAAAACGTTGAAGCATGGTAGAATGGCCTACATTTTTGGGTTTTTGCTTGCCCAAGGAGTCAAAACGCGTTTCCCAACAACTGATGGCTTCTCCAATTCAAAATTCAGCTGTCATACCTTGCCCATCCTATGCAATAACCAACCCAACCAATTTCTGGCAGTAATAAATGATTGGGTGAATGAGACAAGAAATGTAGTTGACAGTTTGATGGGTTCTCCCTCTGACATTTGACTTTTCCCCATTGGCCCAAAGGTTTTGAATATTCCCCCCCTTATCCTTAGGAAATCATGCCCTTTCTCATTATTGTTGCATTGACATAGCTGGTTGTGGGTATTTTTAATTAAAATGCATATTTACATGATGTCCAAATTATAATGTGCCTGGTTAGCACAAAATACCATTGGCATCGATTTTAATCACCGAACATATAACGTTAAATCAATGGTGGGGCTTTTGCCTATAGCTCCACACCACGATTAATTACAATATATACATCATATACATTTAATGCAAACGGGGTCAAAACCTGGGGGTTACACGTTATTGCTCCGAGATGAGCGAGGTGCTCTACAACCTAGATCATCTCGGAGCTCTATAGCCCAGTGTGAGGGAGATGTTGTCACGTAATGGTATGTAACATGACAATGCCAAAAATAAAAAGTAATTAAAAAAATTCATGTCGGATCACAAAATAAAAAATGATAACCAAATGAAAAGTTATTAAAAAAATCTTATGTCGGCCTATGCAATAAAAAATCAAAACCATTATAGATCCATCTTAAACCGGGTGCTTATCAAGAACTGGGAGGGATCAAATTTCTTGAGATGTAAATTTTTCTCAACGTGTAAAAACTAAAGGTAGAAAAGATCACCCCTCAAGAAATAAGATCCCTCTCGGTGCTTGATAGATCCGGGTTTAAAATGGATCTATGCTGGTAGTTAATTTATTGATAAATTGGGTATGCAACCTTTTATCCAAGTTATAACCGAGCTCTTCCAAATTTCAAACTTTGGATGTATTTGTTTGTGAACTATGTCTGAAGTCCAATCTGTTTGTAATATTTCAAGATTTGAAATTTGTATTAATGTTGTTGGATGTGATTTTTCAGGAAACCTTCGCCACCTCCTGAATCAGTGGTGCTTCACATTGCCAATCTGACTCGAAATGTGAATGAAGGTCATCTAAAAGAAATTTTTTGTGAGTATTTGTTCTTATTGTTGCCCAATGTGACTCCAAAATGTCCTTTTATGTGTTCTGTTATAATGATATTTAGCATGTGTTTGCTATAGCTCTTCATGAGAATTTTAAAAGCAGCTGTCTATTACTATAACCATAAACCACAGTCTTCCAAGTTCCAGGTCATGCAATGACACTGTTTTAGGGAAACTCCTCAATTTTATGTGTAAAGGCTAAAAGTTGTTTTCTTGGTATCCTGATTATATGCTTGTTTTTATCATTTCATTAGTTAGATTATCTCAGGAATATACAAGTTCTTATGGTTGCTGAGCCATTTAGTTTATGGTTGGCCATGAATTTAATTTCTCGGGTTTATTTTTGTTTTGCTTTTAGCTGTAGCCATTTCTGATAGGGTTGTATCGCTGTCCCTATTATTGCACTGAGAGTAGAGAGGTGCTCTACAGCCCAGTCGCTGTCCCTATTATTGCACTGAGAGTAGAGAGGTGCTCTACAGCCCAGTATGGGGGAGATGTTGTAACGCGTAATGTTGTGTAACGTTATGTAACATGCTGTTGCCATTAAAAAAAAGTAAAAATACAAATGATGTCAGTTTAAATGAAAAATATTAAATTATATTGTTTTCATTTTAACATTAGATATATCCATTTTTTTTTTCTCAATGTGTAAAAAATTTATACCTCAAGAAATTGTACCCCTCTTGGTGCTTGATGGATCTATGCTGGTGGGCATTTGCAATAATAGTTGGAACTTTCTATTTTATTGTTCTCCTAGACTTTAGGTACTCTAGCATTTATTTTTCTAGTGCTATTGTTGTGAATTGCAACCTTTATTTGAATTATTATGAGGGGTCAGCTTTCTAAAACGGTTACAGAATATTAATTCCATTATTTTTCTGTAGGATACTAAGGATAAACTATCTGCATGGTTTGTTGTTCCTGGTTGAATTTGAATCTATCTACCTAGGTTTGATTGGTTTCTGTTGCATCTTGCTGTTATTAGCCCTAGGATGTACTGACATGGGTAACTGTTACTATTATTTTCCTTGGGATGTTTTACTCTTTTACAGCTTGCATTACATTAGCATTATTTGTCTTTGGTAACTCAGCATACACATTTAGCAGATTGTAAGTTTCCTTTGAATCCTTTTGAAGGAAAGTCATGTAAATCATCAATATGCTTTGCATCTTTAGTTGCTAGCCTTGTACAATCTTTATATTGTTGGTGCAAAGAGAAAATATACATGCCTTCTTTAATTATTTGACAAGAGATCCAAAAGATCATCAGTAAAAGAATCTTATACTGCGTTTGGGGATATGTGCATACTAAGTCCATGGTTATCATTTTTTATCTATCATATGATTTAAAGGCACGTGGGCATATTTCTTTAGGATGGATGCAAGCTCATGATGGTTTTCCAACATGCACAGGTAGCTTTGGCGAGGTAGTCAATGTGGAACTGTCAATGGATCGAAGTGTAAGTGTTTAGTTTAAGATTCCTATCAATCCAATATAGTATGTTTTCTCAGGGATATTATGTAATCTTAAATATGACTGTTATTCATCTTTGTTTCCAGCTTTCTGATTGGGAATATTAAGTAGATTTAACATTATTTTCCTGCAGGTTCAACTGCCAAAGGGATATGGATATGTTGAGTTCAAGACTCGAGCTGATGCTGAAAAAGCCCTACTTTACATGGATGGAGTAAGTGTTATGGATTATTACAATCAGAATATAATAATGATAAATTATGTATTCTATATAATCAGTTTATTCTTTATTTATTGTTTGTACTCAGGGCCAGATTGATGGAAATGTTGTCAGTGCACGCTTTACACTTCCACCACGTACAAAAGCATCTACACCTCCAAAGGCAGTTGCAGTCCCTCCTAAAAGAGAACCTGCAGTGAAGGAAAATGCTGGTCCTGATTCAGAGAAGGGTGAATTAGTGCGCCAGAGAGAATGTATGTTGCATTCCTTATCTTGCCATGTTACTCTAGAGAACTGCAAAATAATTTAAGCATTAAAAGTGAATTTCTGGAAAACATGCTTCTGAGACATCCTGACTATATTTACCATTTTAGCTCCTCCACCACGACGAAAAGCATCTCCACCACGAAGGAGGTCTCCAATAACACGTCGAGTAGAGTCTCCTCTTCGTCATCGGGTGGAATCCCCTGCTCGACGTCGTGTGGAGTCACCTCCTCGACGTCGGGTAGATTCTCCTCCTCGACGGCGACGGGATTCTCCTCCTCGGCGAAGAGAGTCTCCTCGTCGTCGTCCATCTTCTCCTCCTCGCAGGCGTTCTCCATCTCTGCCCCCTCGCAGGCATCGATCACCAATCAGGTTAGCATGATAAGAGTGTTCTATTGTCCATGCTGTTTGTACATTGGAGATGCCTTTTTAATACCTCCAATTAACGATATGCTTATTTGAATGATATTTCTTATGTTCTTTTGTAAGAATATGAGTGGTGTTGATTGTGTGACTATTCTTTGTAGGATCTCTCCACGGAGGGTCAGAGGAAGCCCAGTTGGCCGTAAGCGATCACCTGTTTCTCATAGACGACGGTAAGTAGCTTTTTGAGATTTCTGCCAACTATGTATTTCCTAAAGGGTTAATGTAAAGATATTTACTTAAATATGGTTTGTAGTTTATTGGGAACTTTTTTGCATTTTAAAAGTGAAGGGAAACGCCTGAAATTTTTCCATCCCATCTTCCTGTCATTTATACTTTCTAGACCTTGGTGTATTACATATCAGTTTTCTTTCTGAACAATAGGGATCACTTTAAATGAATCATCTGAATTTCACGTCTGCAATTATAGTTCAGATACAATATTTCTTGACATGCGTTTTCTTCTTGCCTATCTTGCTTCGTTCATCAATAAATAACCATTGTGATTTTTATGATAGCAGTGACGTGTTTCTATCTGTGTTTTGTCTTTTCTGAGTTCCATATCTTTACTATTTATAATTATCTGTGGTTAGTTTTTATCCCTAGTAATGTTTTCCAATGACATTGCTTTATGTCATATAAGATGGGTGAACATTTTGTTTGTGAGAAAATTTCATCATTTTTCATCTGATGATTTAATAAGACAGCTTATCCATTCTAATTTGTAAGTTGTCCATGCAGCTCTCCTCTTCCAAGACGTGGCCGTACTCCTCCTCGCAGATCCCCTGCTCTTCACCGGCGTAGCCGATCGCCTGTTCGTAGGCCTGTACGATCTAAATCAAGATCATTGTCTCCTCCACGCAGGTAGATTTTTATGTTGTTCTAAACTTGCTCTTTCCAGAGTACAAACTTTAATTGTCCAAATACAGTCTTCCTGAAAAAACTGGCTTTAAATAGAGTTTAAATTAATATGAATTAAAAATTCCCAGTTCTCTTGTTATTTACAGTATATTTTTTGCTTTTCAAGAAAAAAAGCAGTATATTTCATATTTCTAGATGAAATCAAAATATCCATAGCACTCTGTTGTTTCGACACTCCAGAGGAGTAGGTCTCTCTGCTGTTTTAGAAAAAGGAAGCTAATATCATACTTTTGTCAGTGTGCAAACTATAAATGTCCAGATTACAGTCATGCTGAAAAACCGGCCTTGGCCACTCAAAGAAACCTAGATAACTGTTTGGAACCAGCTTTAACATGTCTGCTTCAATAGACTGAATTGCCTCTGTGGATGTGATCTCTTTGGGAGGAGATCCTTTTTCAATGGATTCAACTGTAGGAAGATGACCTTCCTGCAGTATGAATGCTTTTCTAAACAATTTATTAGGAAATTGATTAAATACTCCTTAGATGTGATTGAATGTAATGTTTTCAATGGATATTTTTATTTCTTTGATATTTTCCATAACTGGCAGTAGTAGTAGATTTTCCAGATTTATCTTCGCATTTGCCCAATCAATAATAAGTTTATTGTCACCAAAACCCTGCGTGCTTGCAACTCTTTACCGGCTGCAAATTTTAGCAAGATTCACAAAGCATAGAATCCTAATCTGCTGTTGGTCCCTTGGCCAGATGCTGTTTTAAAGAAAGTTGGATGATTTTTGGATAAAAACAGGACATTTCCTGAGCCACAAATGCCCGCAGAAACTTGACTTGAAGAAGTCAATATCTGGTTCTTGTGCCAAGACGTGCTTTCTACAGCCCAAAGTGGTTGAGATGTGTCATACTGATGTGGCACATGCCATTCCAAAATCTAAATATATAAAAAATTATAAAACAAGCACATGTTAGCTCCAAATTTAAATTGTCTGGATTGTAAAACACACACACATATATATATAAACATCAAATTTCAATTTCAATAAATAACTATCTTACTTTGTAATTAATTAATGAATGCAATTTCACATATTTGTAGGATTTATGTGTTAGCATTTACACCATGATTCCAAATTGAAATAGTTGGTGCCTGGACAATTATATATTGATTATGTACTTTTAAGTTAATAATGGAACAATGAGTTAGATCTTAGTTTTGGGTAAATAACCATTTTACTTCATAAATAATTAATGAATGCAACTAAAATTGATTAGGTTATGTACTTTTAATTTAATAATAGATCTTAGTTTTGGTTAAATAACTATTTTACTTTATAAATAATTAATGAATGCAACTAAAATTGATTAGGTTATGTACTTTTAATTTAATAATTGAACAACGAGCTAGATACTAGTTTTGCAATAAATGAAGATTAATAAATAATTGGGTAAATTGTTAGGTATAATTGGGGAAAGCAAAGATATATCCATTGCTTACACTCAACCGTATTTACAAAGCTATTAATCTATTTCTTTAGATGGATTATAGATGGATTTTTGCCATATGGTTTAATTTATCTAGCTAATTTGAAATTTATGCATTCTAAATGGTTAGTACTCTAAAAGGGGTTTACACATGAAGGGATTTTATCTTCGCATTTGCCCAATCAATAATAAGTTTATTGTCACCAAAACCCTGCATGCTTGCAACTCTTTACAAGCTGCCAATTTTAGCAAGATCCACAAAGCATAGAATCCTAATCTGCTGTTAGTCCCTTGGCCAGTTGCTGTTTTAAAGAAAGTTGGATGATTTTTGGATAAAAACAGGACATCTCCCGATCCTCAAATGCCTGCAGAACCTTGACTTGAAGAAGTCAATATCTGGTTCTTGTGCCAAGACGTGCTTTCTACAGCCTAAAGTGGTTGAGATGTGTCATACTGATGTGGCACATGCTGTTCCAAAATCTAAATATATAAAAAATTATAAAACAAGCACATGTTAGCTCCAAATTTAAATTGTCTGGATTGTAAAACACACACACATATATAAACATCAAATTTCAATTTCAATTTCCATTCACCCATCCTCACATTTTAAAATGGGGTAAATAACTATTTTACTTTGTAATTAATTAATGAATGCAATTTCACATATTTGTAGGATTTATGTGTTGGCATTTACACCATGATTCCAAATTGGAATAGTTGGTGCCTCGACAATTATATATGGATTATGTACTTTTAAGTTAATAATGGAACAATGAGTTAAATCTTAGTTTTGGGTAAATAACTATTATACTTTATAAATAATTGCGCCGAGAGGCGCTCTACAGCCCAGTATGGGGGAGATCTTGTAACGTGATGTAACGTTAGTAACGTTTGTAACATGTCGGCAAAAAATAACAGTGATAGTGAATAGTGAATATTATGGGAGATCTTGTAATGTGATGTAACTTAGTAACTTTTGTAACATGTAGGCAAAAAATAATACCTAAAAATTAATAAAAAATAAAAAATTTAATTATAGGCCAAAATAAATGTTGGCTAGGAAAACAACCTAATATGGGGGAGATATTGTAATCTTCCTACCTAACAAAACAATAAAAAAAGTAAAAATTTAATTATTCCGTAAAAAAATGCGGGTGAGGAAAAAAACACAATATGGGGGAGATGTTGCACATGGTTTTAAAACCATGTGTAATGCCTTCTAAACAACCCATGGTTTTATTGTACATGGTTCAGGTGGGCCTTGCACATGGTTTTAAGGCCTCCTAAACAACCCATGGTTTTATTGTACATGGTTTAGGAGGGCCTTGCAAATGGTTTTTAAGATCACGTGCAAGGCTTCCTAAACAACCCATGGTTGTAGGAGGGCCTTGCATATGGTTTTAAAACCATGTACGGTGAAATGTTGTAATGTTTGTTCCTAACAAAATAAAAAATAATAAAAAATATTATATGTCGGCGATAAATAATATTAAATATTAATAATAAAAATATTATATGTGGACCTTAAATAAAAAGATGTGTCTTTTGGTTTGAATCAAATCAATGGTTATATATAGGACACACNAAAGAGGCTTGCACCTCGAGAGATTTGATCCCTCTTGGCGCTTGATAGAGCCTAAGATTTGGATCTACTCTGGTTAATGATTACAACTAAAATATATTAGGTTATGTACTTTTAAATTAATAATAGAACAATGAGTTAGATACTAGTTTTGCAATAAATGAAGATTAATAAATAATTGGGTAATGGTTAGGTACAATTGGGGAAAGCAAAGATATATCCATTGCTTACACTCAACCGTATTTACGAGCTATTATTCTATTTCTTTAGATGGATTTTTGCCATATGGTTTAATTTATCTAGCTAATTTGAAATTTATGCATTCTAAATGGTTAGCACTTTAAAAGGTTTATACATACATGAAGGGATTTGATCCATCTCGGCTCTTAATAGAACCAGAGTTAAGATGGATCTATGCTGGTTTGATCACTCTTCTATTCTCTTTGCATGGGAGCCTAGATAGCACAATCACTATGCTCTTTGCACGCGAGCCTCGATAGCACCTTGTGCAGATCTTACCGGAAAACAACCCTGAATGGGAGTAATTTCATTCCAATGTGAATATTTATTTCATGGTTTCATTGTTCGTTTATGATTGATTCAAGTCATAAATGTCATTGTTTTCATATTTAAATTTTTTTTTAAAAGATTTTAGACGGGGTCCCAAACCATGATGTCACATGTGACATTCCCTGAAATTTGGGGTGTCTCCACGTCCCCTGGATGCGTTTCTTGTAACCGCATCCTTCTTGTAACTGCATCCTGGAAATGTGTTGGAACGTTGACATATTGTAAGTTAATATAATATAATTTACTGGTAATATATTCCATTTATCTTTTGCTATTGTTTTCCCCTTTACCTGATTAGTTCTATTTGTTTTCAGGGTACGACCTACTCGTAGACGTGGAAGGTCTGACTCATCATTTTCAGAATCACCAAGTCCACGCAAGGTATTTTTCCCTGTTGTCTCCAAGCTTGCCCTTATTCTTACTGATCCAAGATCACTCAAACTTGATTATTTTAGAAATAGTTATGCCTTTGGTTCTACAACTGACTTAATATTTATTTCTTTTCATTCAACAGTCCCCTCGTGGAAACAGGAGAATTTCAAAAAGCCGTAGTCCTAAAAGGTATGTTTCTGATGATATGCTGACTTATCCGACAAGACTTTACACTGTAACTGCAATTCCAAAATTATTTTGCAGGCCTGCAAGAGGAAGAAGCAGTAGTAATAGTGGTAGCAGTAGCTCACCTCCCTCTAAACTTAATTGATAGATCTCCTACTCCATCTAAAATTATCTGATAAAGCCTGGAATATGTCAACTAAGCCAAGGTAAGAAGACTCTTATTACTTGCTTATGTGCTCGATCATTTGCATTTAGCTTTTATCAGTGTACTTGAGGCTTCTGAAGTGCAGTAAAACTCGTTGACTATTGTTCACTGCTTTCTGCAGGTTCCTTGATTTGAATGTTACCAGTATAGAACATGGGCAAGCCTGGGCTCTTGCCATCCACACTTGCATTGCTTGTATGTGTCAGCAATAGCTAGGTTCTTACATGTTTGCATATTGTCTTTAACTACTTTTTCTCTGACTCATTTCCCATGGCTTTTCTGAGGTCATTTTATTAGCAAATGTCTGAGGACCTTAGATTTTATTTTGTTATTAGTGATTCCATATATTAATATTGCATTAGGTCGTCTTTTGTTTGTTTGCATTGTTGTTTGTTTCTCCTTTGGCATTGGTCTTGCTGCATGGCTGTCTGTATTTCTTCATGCAGCATTCAACATCTTACACGGTTTTTGGTCATAAAAGGTTGGAAAATTCAAGCCAGAATTCTGCCATGATGGATAGGGTTCTGATGAGTTCAATGGGTGAATTATGCTATAATTTTAACCATGACTGGCATGTATCTGCCATGGTTTTCTTTGCTGTACACAGTTGAATATGTATAAGGAGCAGTAAGGCTTGATCAGTTGGACAAATGTGCAGATGTGGATGTTTTTACAAACTGAAGATTTTCTCAGTATGAGGTCGAATGACAGCGTACCTTAAGATTCCATACTCTACTCGTGGTTTATAGATAATGGCATTGCTAGAAGAACATTCTAGGGTTTTGTTATAACCCTTGCCTTACAAAGCAGCTTAATAACTTCTCTTGTAGCTTAAAAATGATTAAAGTACTCCACTTAATTTGTTTTCATTTGTTAAGGCTTACTAATAGGGTTCACTTCATTACTCTCTTATGCTATTGAATATTTCTTCTGGGTTTGAACTTCCAAAACAATTATTTACATGGATCTTGTGGTGTTGCGTTATGGCATCCCATTAATGAAATTGGGTGATGACGGCAATTTGACATATTTGATTGTAGGGAAAATTGTTCTGCTGGTTTTGTGCTTTTAACTGATATTATATTTATATCCTTCAAGAGAACCATTGAAGATTCATGCTTGGTACAAGATAGCCTTACGGTGGGATAATATTTTGTCTTTGATAAGCTTCTTGCTCTTTCTCATGTTTGAGGAGCTTCCGCTTATGTTAAATAGTAGCCATGTGGTATAATTTTATTTTCGGCTAGTCAGACATGGCTAGAAAGAAAGGATTATTTAATTTTTCGACTGCATGCAAAAATGAACTGATATTTAGATATGCTGTCGGAAATCTTGGCGAGAATAACGACATTGGGTTAATGCTAGCCTGTGTGGAGTATACATACGATATAAACACATCTACAAATTAAAGTATGTTTTCCCTCTTCAACTGCATTTGAAATTCTTCAATACGCCTATGTTCATGTTGGTCTGCATCCAGCTCTCTAATGTCTTAAACAGTATATGTAAGATTGGTGCAATAGTAAGAAGCGATTTCAAAGCATGGATTGATTTGAGATCCAGTCCTTTACTTAATATGAAGCTGGTCTATTTAATTCGTATAGAAGCAGAGTGTGCATTTCCAAACTGCTCCATGCATGGCCCTCATGAAATCGTTTGCCATGCACAATAGGGATTTGGGTTGGAAAGAAGCTCTTAATCAACAAGATAATTTTTAATTTGGAGGGAATAGTAGTTTTCAAATGTATGAGTATTTTACTGTTTAAACAGCAGAAATTACAGCTGCGAGTTCCAAGTCTTTTCAGTAGCCAAAGGGACGCCTTGGAGTCAATCCCTCTAACGAAATAATTAACATTAATGGATATTCAGTGTTCATAAAAGAATAGTTTATGCAGTTCACATTTCATGTAATAAAAAATGCAGCTACCTTCTGTTTTCTGTCCACTTATAGGAAATAGAAATACAGCGTGATAAATAAATATGTTTTGGCTATGCATTAAAGTAGTGGACATGCACCCCATGATCAAATTGCCGCGTGCAAGATTCGGAAAGTTTGTAATTCGTTTCCCTTCATTACAGTAATTTGGACGGGATAATTTGTCTTGAAACTGTCTGTTCTGTATGTTGGTGTCCATTTTGTGCCTGCATGTAACCTGCTTCATTATCAACATTATAGGAAACAGAAATACAGTTTGATAAATAAATATATTTTGGCTATGCATAAAAGTAGTGGATATGCACCCTATGACCAAATTGCTGCAGGCAAGATTAAGAAATTTGGTAATTTGTTTCCCATCATTACACTAATTTGGACGGAATAGTTTGTCTTGAAACTGTCTGTTCTGTATGTTCGTGTCCATTTTGTGCCTGCCAGAAGAATCGATGTTTAGAATTAAACATGTAGCAACATTTAGAAGAGGGAGGCTGTTCACAGGTGGTTGTTTTCCTTTGTTGGTACACAAAACCATACAATTAGGAGCCTAATTTTAGGCTTACTCGTCAAGCTAAAATTTGGAGTCAAAATCTAGGGTAAACTGTTAATAACTTGCTTTGAAACTAAAAATGTTAGATGCTTATATGTCCATCTGGTTAATAGTTATAAAGACAGCAAATAGTTCTTATATGTCCATCTGGTCAATAGTTATAGTTATAAAGACAGCAAATAGTTCGATTGGATACTCCACATAGTCTGAGAGTTGATCTACCAATGCAATTATAGACCAAATATAATCCCAAATATAAGGGGTCCGATTGGATCCTCTATGAAAGTTGATCCACCAATGCAATTATAAGAGCTCTTCCACCAATGCAGCAATAATAGACCGAATATAATCCCAAATAAAAAGGAAAAACACAAAATTTAGGTTAAACTGTTAATATTTGCTTGTCAATAGATACAAAGACAGCAAATAGTCCAATTGGATCTTCCACATTGTCTGAGAGTTGATCTACCATGGAATTATAGACCAAATAGTCAAATTGGATCCTCCACATAGTCTGAGAGTTGATCTACGAATGCAATTATAGACAAATATAAATCCCAAATAAAAGGGATCCGATTGGATCCTCCACAGTCTGAAAGTTGATTCATCAATTTTTGCTGTAAAAGTCTTACACCAATTGAGTGAAAAAACATGTTATAAACAAATGAATAACTGTTTCTTCACCATTCCCAGAACCATTGAAGCTCCTCCCGACAAGATTATCCCACGTCAAAATACTATGCCAACAATATTGTATTTTGCATTAAGGGTTGGCATTTCCATAAAACAGTATGCCATCAAACTGTATCCATCGGTTGTACATGCCATTGTGTGGAATATGCTTCTTTGGCAGTAATATCCCCAGATTGTTTGTTTCATGTCCATGATAACTGGTCCTCTGCTGCTGATAAACAGATTCCCCCTCTTTTTAATCCATATATGTATCGAGTCCATTCTATATCATTACTTCCAGACAAGCAAAGATGGTACGAGTCCATCCATTCAGTTCCAGTATGTCCATTATCCATCTCCTTGACAAATTGATTCGGTAAATCTTCCGTGTATGGAGACATTGAAGGAGACCTGAAGGTAATTTGAAATTTTCAGGGTCCCCTATAGTCGGATCCAGCCCCACATGGATGGACTTTCCATTTCCTAGGAGACAAGCCAGGCATTCTCCCATACACAAAGAAGATGAGAGTCCGTGCCCTATGTTGCATGTCCCATTACACAAAGAAGATGAGGCCTTGCCATATATTGTATGCACCTTTGGTAGGTTATTTTTGGCATTCTGATCCACTGTCAGATACTTAGGTTATCCACAAACAAAACACTCCAAAAGCTTTTGGCAGAGGGACTTAGCAAATTAGAAAACGCCTTTAGTACCCCATCTGCCCCACAAATGCGGCCTGCAATACAATCCCATCTGACTAGATGGTATTTTGCTTTTTCCTTGGGTTCAGACCATAGAAAGTTGAAAATTCTGTGATTGATAGTACAAAGAATAGAGTAGGAACCTTGCACCAATATACCAGTAGGTTTGTCAAACATAAATGATTAAGGTAAATATGCCAACCATCGATAACCACCTCAAGCACCAATGGTTGATGCTAACCTCTTAACCGATCAATATCAATCATTGACTGTGTCTCTGTTTGGTTTTAGAGCATATCCCAGGTATTTGGATCCATCCTCTACAGCGTTAAAGTCAAATGGAAAAAATTCTTGAAATGTTCCAATTCTTGTTCCATAATCCCATGATTTAAAATGCTGGATTTTTTTGTCACTTAATAGCATACCTTAAGCTCTACAAAAATTATCCAGAATGCTCTATTAAACGCCAACAATAATTTTTTTTGCATTTTAAGGGTGAATGCCATTTCCATAAAACAGTATGCCACCAAACTGTATCCATCGGTTGTACATGCCATTGTGCTGAATATGCTTTTTTGGCAGTAAGATCCCCAGATTGTTTGTTCCATGTCCATGATAACTGGTCCTCTGCCGCTGATAAACATATACCCCCTCTTTTTATTCCATGTGTATCGAGTCCATTTTATATCATTACTTCCAGAAAAGCAAAGATGGTATGAATCCATCCATTCAGTTCCAGTACGTCCATTATCCATCTCCTTGACAAATTGATTCAGTAAATCTTCCGTGTATGGTGTATGGAGACATTGAAGGTGACCTGAAGATAATTTGAAAATTCCAGGGTCCCCTATAGTCCGATCCAGCCCCACATGGATGGACTTTCCATTTCCTACACAAAAAGAAGATGAGAGTCCGCGCCATATATTTTATGTCTCATTGAACAAATAGAAGATGAGAGTCCGTGCCATATTGTATGCACCTTTGGTAGGGTTTTTTTGGCATTCCGATCCACTGTTAGATACTTGTATTTTAAAAATATTTAGCCACCATAGCTCTGTACCATAGGCTATCCACAAACAAAACACGCCATAAGCTTTTTGGCAGAGGGATTTTGCAAATTTGAAAATGCCGTTATCACCTCATTTTCCCACAAATGTGGCGTGGCAATACAATCCCATCCAACTAGATGGTATTTTGCTTTTTCCTTGGATTTAGACCATAGAAAGTTGGAAATTCTGTGATTGATACTTGCAGGGAAGGAATTTGACGGGTAAATGCCCGTCATGGGTCAATTTACCTGTCAAATACAGCTAAGATTTTGTCGAGACCGTCAAAATCTGGCTTAGAATACAGAAAACGTTTCAAATTTTGTTAGTTACCGGCAATTTTGACGGGTGTCCGCCATTTGAAATTCCAACCTTGATTGATAGTACAAAGAATAGATTAGAAACCTTGCACAATGAGATCCAATATGCTAGTAGGTTTGTCAGAACATAATTAATTAAGGTAAATATGCAACCCATCGATAACCACCTCAAGCACCAATGGTCGATGCGAACCTCAAACCTCTTAACTGATCAATACCAATCATTTACTGTTTCTGTTTGGTTTTAAATCATATCCCAGGTATTTGGATCCATCCTCTACAACATTAAACACAAATGGAAAAAAAATCTTGAAATGTTCCAATTCTTGTTCCATAGTCCCATGATTTAAAATGATGGTTTGTTTGGTCACTTATTAGCACACCTTATGCTCTACAAAAACTATCTAGAATGCCCTTATATCGGTCGATGCATCCATAACATCATCAACGAACAATAGGGGTGTGATTTTGATAAATGTAGATATGCATATACCTTTGATTTCACCCCTTTCTTTGCAAGATTCGATTAATTTACTCAATCCCTCAATTATTGGAAGAAATAGAAGCGGTGGTAAAGGACATCCCCATCATATACCCCTGGTACCTCTGGAGAAATTGGTTGGGAAGCCATTAATGAGGAATGCATAATTAATTGATTGAACACATGCCATAATCCAGTTAGTCGAGGCCAAATCTAAACCAATTTGTAATAATATAAGACGAAGAAAACCTCGGTGTACTCGATCATATGCCTTGACCAAGTCCAACTTTAATACCATAGCCTTTATATTTTTTGTCTTGATGCTGTGAAAAATCTCTTGAGCCCACTCCAACTGCATTATGTATTTCCCTATTCTCCCAAAACCCAAACTGCTCCTTGGATATATGTTTGGACAGTGAGCCCACTCCATTTGCATCATGTATTTCCCTATTCTCCAAAAACCCAAACTGCTCCTGGTATATATGTTTGGATAATAATGGCTTGATTCTATTTGCTATTATCTTTGAAATCACCTTATATATATCAAATTACACAGTAATATAGGTCTAAAATCTCTAAATGAAACATGTTTATTGACCTTAGGGATCAAAGCTATACATGTAGAATTTAAGCCATCATAAACCTTGCAAGTGGACCATGATTCCTCCACTACATCTAGATTGTCCTGTCCCATGATATCAAAGAATTCCAAAAAGAGTTCTATAGACCTTCCATTTGGTCCATAACTCTTGGATCTAGCAAAACCCTTTAACACCGATTCAGTTTCCCTTGAGGTGAGCGGTTCATCCGCCAATGAATCTTCTTGTGTAGAGAAGAAACTAGGAAACTTTTGCACAATATTCATCTTATCAACAATGGATGTGTTGCTTGAATATAAAAAAAGCTTATGACTTCGGTTTCAATGCCCTGCGGATATCTCACCATAGTACCATCATCCTTCATTATCATTGGCATAATGATGGAAAAACTTAGTATTTTTGTCACCTTGTGAGAGCCAAGTTGCACAATTGTTCAACATCCATTTCTTCTCCTCCATCAATAGAATATTTATCCTGGAAGCTTCAAGTTTTATCATACGACCTTGAATATGTGTAGGTAAACATCCACTTTTATAAATATCTTGGTATTTTTTAATCTCCATCTCACAATTATAAAGTTCGTGCTACATCATATTTTTATGGTCCTTCTCCCATACTATCATTGAATTCATTAATGAACATAATTTTTGAACAAGTGTTTTCATCTTTGATCATTGGAAACTCGAAGCCAAATTTGAACATTCTATCCTCTCCATCTCGTTAAAATATTTTTTCTTCAACCATGAGTGATTGAATTTAAAAGGGTAGAAAGCCTTCCTCCTATTAGGGTATAGTTCAAAAAAATAGGAGAGGTCAGATATAGCTTCATATTCTACCCATGTTCTATATATCTCCATGGATCCTATTAAATTCTCAAAAATCGATCCAATCGCTTTGATATCGCCTCATACCCTGCTCTATTATTTCTTCAAGTTTGATGCATTCCCAATATCTATCAAATCCACAGATTGAAATAAATCCCAAAAATAGTCCCCTAAAGGGTCTAGACGCGCCTTGTCTCCCCACACTTCCGTAGAGCCCAAAGTGAAATTTAATTTAACTCCTCCCCTATGTTGAGTGATGGAAGGCTTAATATCCCATCATCCTTCATTTTGTTCCAAAAAGTCTCCCTGTCAGAATATGACCCATAACAATGTAGCAGGTATAAATCCATATCAAAGCCTGTGTAATTTCTAGACAAAAGTATGCTTGCAAAAGTGCTGCAAGGTGTAAATCTTTCCAACCTGGGATTCCATGGCAAAAGTAATCCACCCGATACACCAAATGAGTCTATTGATGCCATCTCTGTTGGCCCTAGGAGAAGATAGGTATAATTCGGTTAGAATTCTGTTAGGAATGTGAAGAGCCCGGTCGTGCGACAGAGGAAGCTACGATGGAGGAAGATATATGGTAGAAGAAGTAACAAGAGAAGGAAAGCCGTGATAGAAACAACCACGAAAGAAGAAGTTGACAACATAAGGAAAGCTGCGACAGAAGCAACCTCGAAGGAAGACGTTAACGACAGAAGGGAAATTTGCAACGAGAGCAGCCACGATAGATGACGTGCAGTGGATGAACAAGACAATTCAAGAGATTGTGGGTAAGAATTCGGCTAGAGTCACACATGCTTTAGGGAATAAATCATCTTTGTATTTTGGGCCGATAGATCCTACTAACAGTTGTAACGATAATGTATGAGAATAGGAATGACAACTTGTCGGTTAACATAATAAAGTTGGCAGATAATGGCATGTAAATAGTCTATAAAAGGAAGAGCCCAAGCTATATCCATGTTATATACTTATTATTTTCTTATTTCCTATGGTAAGTTAGTTGCGTTTGTTACTTCCTAGTTAGTCTGTGTTCGTTGGGAGAGTCAAATAGTCGAAGAGAAGAGTGAGTCGATCCAGGATGTGTGCGGATTGACAGTAGAGTCGAAGGGATGAGTTAGTCAATCCAAGCTGTGTGTGGATCAACCGTGGAGTGAAAGAGAGAACTCCAAAGATCTGTGACTAAAGAGCATGAGAGGAGAAAGAAGTTTGTATAGAGTGCAGGAGACTATCTAGAGCAGAGTCTACAACTGAGTGTGCAGACGAAATGTGCATATATTTCTCATGCTAGATGAAGAGTGCTTTTGTGGTTTTTCCTAGACGGGTTTCCACGTTAAAGACTGTGTTAATTTGTATTTAATGAATGTATTTGTGTCGCATGAATGTATATTGTGAATAAGTGTTTATGTATCCACGTCAAAGACTGTGTTAATTTGTATTTGATGAATGTATTTGTGTCGCATGAATGTATATTGTGAATAAGTGTTTATGTATTTGCTTATAATTAGTTCTTGTATGCATATGTCGCACTGTTGCTAGTTGGAATAGCTAATAAGGCATTATATTTATTGTTGCAGCCCTTGTCGATGGATAAATAGAGTAATATCTTAAATGTGCATAATAAATATAAGTAAGACACCCACTGGCTTAAATCAAGTGAATTGGTAAGGTACTGGGAAAGGAGAAATCCCCATCCAACTGTAGAAACTTGGTTTTGGCAGTTACCCATAAGAGATATCTCGGGTGAGACTGCATCTGCGTCACAGGTGCTGCTGATTGAACCTTGCTCTGTTGGGCCAATATCTTGGGCTTTCTTGTCATACAACGAAGGTCTGAACCCGGGTAGAAGGGATAAAACGCCAACAATCTCCCATCCCAAAAGTATCTGTGCAAAAAAAGACTAGCCTTTTTCCTCGAGACCATTGTCTCTTGAGCAAAAATAACATCTGGCTTGAAAGAAGATAAAATCCTCTTGAGGGATATTTTTTTGGAGCTTCCCCCTACTCGAATATTGAGGAAGATAATTATCATTTTTTTATCCTTGGCAAGGGATTTGTTTACTCTAAGAGCCCTGATGTTTGATGAAATGGGTACATGGATCACATCCTTATCAAGATTCCCAGGGTCAGATTTAGAGGATCCTTTTTGGGCGCTTCTAATTTTTCAAGGAGATAAATCCAAATCCAAACCACCTTGTAATGACCCCTGCTTTTGTCCCTTCCCAACCTTGCTTGAATGTTTGAGTATATCACCTCCCTCATGGAAAGACCCATCCAGCATGACCTTCATACCTTGCTTCGAGATATCCCCCACAAAGGTCGTTATAGCAACTTTCTTTACCATATCACAGAAAGTAGGTTTGTTACCCTCTCCCCGGACTTCACAAGTCTTTGTTACCCCTACTAATACTATATGTTTTCATCACCCCCCTATAGAAGACCGCCCCTCTTGACATCATCTATCGCCTATACATTAACCCTATTTACTTCCTCCACATCATCTATCCCACCAGGTACAAAATTTGAATTTTGTATCCCACATCAACAACTCATATCTCACTATCCTGAGCAGTGTTGGAATTTGGTTTTTAGCATTTTATATTGCCTGTCATGAAATGTTTTGTTTAAAATTTTACCCTTCATCAGTGAAGGTTTGTTAAAAAATTTACCCTTAAGTAATTAATTTTTGTTCATTTTTTTTTCAAAATAATATTGTTTTTATTGACATTTTCATATTAAAATAAAAAATAGTCATTATTAATATTTATCATGGTATGTTAACTTAATTCCTATTTATTTTATATACCATTTATGTTTTGAACTAATATTATATAAAAATATAACTTGAAAAGAATAAATACAAATACACGTCATAATATGCAAAAATAAATAAATAATGAAGCATAAATAAACATAATAAAAATGATTCTTTAATTTTAAGAAAATGTGCATATAAAAAAGAAAATAACTATCACATCATTGTTTTTGTTTGCAAAATTGATACCAGCATAGATCCAAATTCCAGATTCTATCAAGTGTCTCGAGAATGATCAAATCTTTGGAGGTGCAAATCTTTTCTTAAGTGTTGCACTCAACTATGAGCTTTTGGTGTGATTTAGACCAAAAGACACACCTTTTTATTCAAGGTCCACATATAATATGTTTATTAATGATATTTAATACTATTTATGGGTGACATATAATATTTTATATTATTTTTTATTTTGTTAGGAAATAACATTACAACATCTCAGCTATACATGGTTTCAAAACCATGTGTTGTTTAGGAGGCCTTGCACATGGTCTTAAAACCATTTGCAACGATCTCCCAAACCATGTACAATAAAACCATGGGTTGTTTATGAGGTCTTACACATGGTTTTAAGACAATTTGCAAAGCCCTCCTAAACCATGTACAATAAAACCATGGGTTGTTTAGGAGGCCTTGCACATGGTTTTAAAACCATGTGCACTACCAACATTTTTTTGTGATTTACAACATCTCCCCCATATTAGGTTGTTTTTGTGGCCGACATTTATTTTGGAGGAAATTAAAATTTTTATTTTTTATAGTCGACATTTACAAGAGGAACGTTACATAATGTTACAAAATCTCCCCCATACTGGGCTGTAGAGTGCCTCTCGGCACAATTATAAAATAGAAGCTAGTGACAATAAAGACGATTTAAAAAAAAAATTCTTCAGGTGCAGTTGTTGCTAATGTGAAATTAGATTGTAAATTTGTTTATCTCATACTAAAATATAATTTTATTGCAGTGGATACAAACCTTGTTGGTCTGTTAGTTTAAAGACATTACTTTCTGCATTCAAAGTCCACTTGCAGGCTTCATGATTCATGCTGCATGATTTGGCTCCGTATTTGATTTTCTCTATGTTGACATAAGTCTTAGAATTGATCTATGTAAATTTGTTATGCAAAGTCCACTTGCAGGCTTCACGATTTATCTCCGTATTTGATTTTGTCTGCGCTGAACAAAAATCTTGGTATTGACCTATGTAAATATGTGAATCCCTGCTGATCAGATTGAGCAGAACATTAACCCTACGAAACATGGCACGACCTCTTCGCTTTTGACTATATCTGGAACCCGACCAATTCATTGCCTTGATTATCTGATTCAGAGGATTCCAAAATGGCCTTCCATTCCATAATATTGCACCGAGAAAAAAATGACCACGCTCAGGAACTCATGATCGGTAGTTTAACGACGCACGAGATCATGCCATGGTTTTCATAGGGATTCCGGAGGAGTATGGTGGCCGGTGGGTGGCCTATTGGCTAGTAGCCATTGCCCATGGCGTAGTATGAAATGCATGGAGTATTGATTTAGTACTTGCATAAATCAATACAGAATTCAATATATAGATTTTCAATTCAATTTCAATGGAGTTGGAAAATTAATCAATATTCTTTGATTTTAAATCTATATACGTTACATAAATTATGGTAGAAATCAATATAAATACAAGAAAATGTTTTATAACATTTTTTCAAATAGTAAATTTTTAAACAAGCAATACCTTTGGTAATGCTTTCCAAGGCTGTGTCTCCAAGACTCCACAATTTACTCCACAATTTCAAGGGCTTCAGCCTTCCACATTCCAAGATCCAACTTCCAACATTCAAATCATTTAGTTGAGCATTGAGGGCTGAAATGCTAATTACAATAGTAAAAAAATCAATAAATATAAAAAAATCATTGTCAAAATGACATTTTTTGCTTTAAGAAAAAATCAGACTTACAAAATGAAGAAGCATGAAGAATGAAAATAATACTATTTTATTAGATTTAAAAAAAAAAGTATGATTAAAATTTAAAAAGTATAACTTTATTTTAATAATAAGATAAAAGTATTAATATTACTAATTTACTAGTAATTTTGTTTCCCTTAAAAAATAATAATAATATACTGACATTTTAAATTTTTTATTGCCCTTCAAAAATAGATAATTAATCCCTAGAGTAATCCCATGACCCATCCACTTAACAATCTCAGGTGTTATATTTGTGTAGGAAACTTATGTTTGTGTAGGAAACAATCATATCTCCAGTATTCCTGGAGGAAACCCTAGGTTCCCCAGCCCCAGACCCCATCTTCCTATCAATCGGTTCAATATCTCCTGAATCAAATGTATCACAGAGAGCCGGGTCCAAAGCATGTAGCTTACCGATCTTGTTCACATTTTCATTTGCAATCGATTTATCAGATTTCTCAGAAAACAAGACAAGCCTAGCTGGACGACCACTCGCCAAATTAATCTGTTGAGTCCCCACTAACCGATCCTGCACTGGATGATTGGAAATATCTTTGCATCTAGAGCATATGAAGGGCAGGCAGTCCCCCAATAATCCAGTGTATGGTAGTAAGTCCTCTCCCACCATTCAATTTAATCCCATCTAGAAAACCCTTGGGAATGTTGCCCTTTTAAGACGACTTCGCCCACATGTAAAAAGCGCCCCCCCAAATGGTTTCCAATTGCTTCAAAAGCTTTTCTATGCCACATGAACAATGGAAAATCGGGCAGGAGGAGCCATCTATGTCTGAACTTGAACTTGATATTACCAGTGCAAGAATCAAAACCAAAATGCCATCTTTTAAACATGAGGTTACCATGAGCGTTTAACCAGGTCCTGCCTAAAACAGATGCAACATGTTCTTCCTATTTTGAATGTGAATGTGAATGTGAAGCCGTACCACCCCCTAGACGAGATGGAGATCTCAGGACAATAACCGAAAATGGGTTTCCACATCTCTTCCACCCAACCTGCAATATCATTGCGATTCATAGCCTTGTAACCAATGTCCTAACACAACCACATGTTCCCGGCCTAAATCCCTCCCCAAAACATCTGCCATCTGTCCTCAGAGTCCATTTTCTGGATTTGTAACGTTTCTTCCTCCCCGATTGCACCTTCGAGCTGCCGCCTTTCTGAATCTTAAGCCAGTATCCGCAGGGGGGTTTTGTTCACCCACAGTTTTCAGCCTCAAAGAGATACTAGCCGGAACGCTAGAACCACCATCAACATTCACAACATCCGCCACCAAGAGAGAAGGTATCCCTCCCATCATGCTCCACATTTGCATGTATATTGCCACCGGTCTACTGAGAGGTGTTTACGTGTGAGAATCAATGCTGCAGAGTATTCTAGCATGGTTAAATTTATATCTTCTAGGATTTGCCTTTGTATTTGTTTTGAACGTTATGTTATGTATGGAGCTTATGAATAATTTAGCTATGTTATTTTCCTATTTTGCATTGTTTTGGACCTTTGTCTAGATCGTGACAATGTATATATCGAAGTTATAAACTCTACATTTTATCCCATTTTGCAATGTTTTGGACTTTGCTTGGATGGTGACAATGTATATATGGAAATCATAAACGGTTTCAAATTAAGGTGTTAGTTATTGGCAAATATTTTATAGTTTACCCGTACGATTTTTTATTTCTTGATCTGTTATTTGCTAGACTTTAATTTTATGCTTTTCAAAAATATTGTCCAACAAGCAATAGCCTAAGTGACTGCATTTGTTTTATAAATATTTGTAAGACTTGCAATATATGCACAAATCATAATTTTTTATACCGCATGGAAATGAAGATGTAAAAGATGAGTTCGGAACAATGATTCGTTGATGGTACATGGATTATACTGCACATTAACATTATAACTAATTGCATATGGAAGATGGGTGATGATAATGCACACTAACATTGTAATTGATTGCGAGAGTAGGGGGGTGATGGCGATGGTGGGGGATAAGTTTTTAATGTACAGTAACATTATAATTGATTGTGAAAGTGAGGGAGCACTGAACTTTGAGTTTTCTAAGTAAATGATATCCATTATAATGCACATTAACATTATAATTGATTGCGAGGGTAGGGAGTAGTGGATTATAATGCTCAATAACATTATAATTGATTGCGGGAGTGGGAGAGCAATGAACTTGGTGAACTTTGAGCTCTTTATAAGTAAATGGTATCTAAAATATGTTTGGAACAACGTGTTAGTATTACTATTTTTAATCATTTGTAGTTACATATATTTTATATAGAATACTATTCTAAATGATTATTTTTAATCATTCCCCTACCCAGCTCAGAATGGTGTCTAATAATATCATGGCGGATGTGAAAGAAATATAAGCTACGGCCAAGATTGAATGCACCAAATTTGAGAAGGGAGGAGGCAGCAAGGGGGCCTGAAAATGCAAGAAGGGGAAAATGGCTGCTACACCAAAACTAGGTGCGAAAAACCAACCGGACTGGCCCAATGGATAGATAAAAAATACATAAACAAAGACAACAATTGGACCAGAAAATGCAATTGAATTACAAGGTCGCAATTGTATAGATCGAGCAAGTTCAAATTGACGCTACTATATTTTATATAGAATACTATTATAAATAATTATTTGGTTTTTTTGTTTAAGTAACAATTTAATACACTTGATATCTAGGACATTTTAAAGCGCGTGGAAAAGTTTTAACATTTTATGACTTTCTAGACATTTTTCTAGAATTCTCAAAGGCCTAGTATATTATCCTAAAAACTTTGCATATTTTTTTGAAATTTTCATATAGATTGAATTACATAGTAAAGTTCCAAGGGAGTTATATATATGAGCTTTAGCTAACCAATCTAAGTGTGATTACCTTGTAATGTCCCTTTTTGGGGAAACTAGTCACACTATCCAAAATGTTTCAAAGATGCTTCAAAACTTTGACATTGAAAATATTCTTTCTCAACACCCTCATTAACAATGGATTTCACACTCACTCCATGGGTACGAGACAACTAGGGAAGCTTAAGGGAAGTGATATTAGGTTTTGATAGGCTTGGCAAACTGATATATGTGACTTCTTAATGTGGTGTGGCTGAGGAATTTTTACAAACTGTTCACATACCTCCTCCTTCAATACTTCTTCTAGACTTGAAACTAAATCTAATACCACTGTAATGTCCCTACTTGGAATTTTGGAGAAAATTACAATTTGGGCAAATTCAAGCTTAACTAGTCATGAATTTAGGGGGTTCCAATTGACACCAAATGGTCCCCAATTTGAAATGCAATGATATGGTTAGTATTATAAAATCATAATATGACCTATAAACAATTTGGGTATGACTTCAAGCCACTGCAACTTGGTTTGGGGCTGATGAGAGAAAGTGCAAGTTTCCTAGGAAAGAGTAGTAAACTAGTATTTCTTCATTTGGATCCAAACACCACCAAACCTTTCCAAATTACTTATGGAAGGACCCTATGGAATTTAAAAATCCCCACAGAACTCAGACACTCAATGGCCGAATAAGAAAACTCATTTTGACATGTTATTAAAGTTTGCACAATTTTGGCCAGTTTCTAGCTTTGGACTAGTGAAACCCAAGTTGATAGAAATGCACCAAAATGACTTCAAATTATGTATGAAAGGGATTGAGTGCTATTAAGATATACTAATTAATATTATGAATTCTCTTACACTTTCCAAATGCTTCTCCAACTTTCTTTTGACCCTAGGCAAAGAAGGAGAAAAACACTAGGAAAATCATTGTTAAAACCCCCAAGGGTAGATGTCACTTTTGGCTCTCCAAATGCAGTACAACCCTCCAAAATTTTAGAAAAGAGTATGGGGATGCATATCAGACATCAATGGATGTCATTATTCATGGTTATTAAACTCTGTAAACTTATTATGAGGCGCCACAACTGTATGGTAACTTTCATGGAGTTTGCTTAATATGGGGAAATTGCATTATTAGCTTAAATTGGGCACACGAAAAGTAGAATAAATGGTTCATATAGTAAAATAACATATAATGTACATATACAACATACAAATTACTGTCCCAACAACATCCAACTCAAAGGAAATCCCTCATACAAATATGATATAAACTCCTTCAAGCTTGAAGTCAAATTCATTAAACTAGTGACTCAATAGCACGGGAATGCAAGATTTTTACACATGGATTTCTTAGATTTCAAATTACAGAGCATATGGACATAAGAGTACAGAGCCATACATCATATACTCAAGCCGGGGCCTTAAATAGATTAAACAAAGCGCAAGAACCACTCCAACAAGTGTGCCATCTCATGAGAGTATGAGGAAATGGAAAAGAAGGAATGAGAGAATAGGGATATAGATGTGAAATCAAGCTGTATGGAACTTCAACCTGAAACTAAAAACCATAAATAATATCCATTGATAGTTTTGAATGTACTCTCCATCAACCAACTTGTAAAGGAATCTAACTCCCTCGAAATTGGTTCACAAGCAGGGAGAGTAAACCCCCATCGTGTAATGGACAAACAAAAGCTCTCCAAAATGATAAAGGAAAAATAAAAAAATGACCAAAATATGCTCCATTTTGACTTCCTCCTCTTTAAATAATATCCTTGGCCTCATTTGCCTCCAATAAACTAGAATGACCTTTCCATTGTTTCATTAACTTGGATTATTGTTAATCTAGGTCATTATATTAACCCAAGTGACACTTGTTTTGACTTTGCTTGATCTCCCTTAATGAAATTCGAATTGAAACCTTTCATGAAGCTTCTTCCCCCCCCACACACCTCATGCGCCCCCTTGGGTCTAATTTTATCTCTTACATGTCACATATGTCATAGTTGTAAGAGAATCTGTCATAAGTGTCATAATGTGTCATAGAGTTTTCATAACTGTCATAATGACTGTCATAGTTGTCATAGAATATTTTCATTGCCTAAATTTAGACTATGAATATTCATCCACCACCTTGGAAGTAACTCCTTCCTCCAAATTTGAATTTGAGGATGATGCCATGTGTAAATGAGGAATATTCTCTCATGTGGACCCCACACATCCACTTATGCACCTCCATGTCCAACTAAGACCCATTTCCACTTCATTTTGAAGCAATTAATATTTATTCCATCATTTATTGACCCATTGGGGTTAAATATCAATTACTTAACTGTTTATTTAAAAATTATTTAATTGGGGACATGGAAAATCCCATGCCATTGTTATTTAGGATAAACACTTTACTTAACTATCACTAATGTTGAACTAGCTATGATTATATTGCATTTACGCTAAGATACATCTTCCTTTTTCGTTGTAGAATTTTCACAATCTTTGATTTGTATTCTTCTATTATCACCCCATAGGCATTCTTACATTTATTACCTCACCATACCATCTAACATTTTTTTAATCTATATGGTTGTTGTTCAGACTAGCTCAATTGTTTGCCTCCTCAACCCTTTGTTTGGCTTCACCCAGCAGCGTTCGTACTAACCTCTTCACCTTTATGCTTTGATGGAGCAACTGTATCCGGTTGGTCGATTAATAGTTGAATTTGACTTTCATGTTGGATGATAAATAAGAATATTATATTAGATGATGAATACAAATGTACAATAAGCTCGCCTTTTATACAGCTTGAGCCAACATAGTGAAGGGTTACGCCCTTTCACTAGTAACCTAATAATCTAATTAATTATAATTAATAATATTTAATTAAATATTCACAACATTGCCTTCCCCTTGGGAAAAGCTTTGTCCTCAAAGCTTGAGTATTTTCCTAATGTCGTCCTTCACTTTGATTCAGTTTCAGTATTAGAATCGGACGAGATTTCTAGTGTAGAGACTTGCAATTCCTTTCCATTGATGATTCTGCAATGTATTGTTTGATTGTTTCTACATTTATGGCCAAGGGTCTAGTCATCACCGCATTGACGACATATGTTTTTTTTTTTTTTCTATTATCAGAGTAACTGTTAGATGACTTTGACTTATTTTCCATTTCATAGGCATGTGATTGAGGTTTGTGACATTGATGGTCAGGTGACCAAGTATCTTCATAGTACCTACATTGCGTCTCTTTTTCTTATCGATAATGGTTATCACCTCTTGTTCTTATTCCTTCCAATTTGCTTTCTACGGCTTTGGATTTATATCTTGCTACTTCTACATTAGGTATGTCATGTAACTTTAACTCTTTTTGGAGGTATGGTTTAAGACCTCCTAAATAGACTTCGAGTCTTTGCTTGTCAGACAACCCAAATACTCGTGTCGATAAGGATTCCCATTGATGTGTGAATTCCTCAACGCTTCCAACCTGTTGTAATCTGGTAATTTTGCTGAAAAATTCATCTTCTTTGATTCCTTGAAACCTATTAAAAAAATCATTTTTGAACAAGTTCCAGGTGTACGTAATTTTTTCTCTCCTCCACCATAAGTACCAATTATAGGTGTATCCTTCCATATGCATTGACACATATTTCACCTTCTCCTCGTCAGATTGAATATTGTAAATGTCGAAGTATTCTTCTGCTTTGTTTAGCCAAGCAACACATTGGTCTTCCCTCCCATTGTATTTTGACAACTCTATTTTTTCCTTAGGTGGGTACTCTTTGTAAGGACGATATTGTTTTCCTTTACCCTTACGGTTTGATGGTGGCTCAGAACTATTGGACGATGAAAGTGACACATTTGAACTACTTTGTTGTTAGCGGTGATTTTTAGCCTTTTTATTCTCTACTGTCTTACTGATAGTGTCTATTTTGCTGTTTAATCGTGCCTCCATATCTGGCAGTACTTGTGTTTCTATCTCTTGCTTAAGAGTCACATTGTTAATCTTTATTTCTTTTTGCAATTCTTCTTGATTCTTGGCAAGTGCTTTTGTGTGGAAATATGGACTGATGCTTCTAGCATGTCTGGACTGCTGACTTGGTTTGTTTTAGGCATTAGTCTTTGTAACACCTCGATTAATGTATTATGGTTCTGCGTCACGGTGCTCATGTTTTGTGTTAAGGTGTTTATGTTTTGAGTCACGGTACTCATTTTTTCATCCAAGTCTTTTTGTTTTTCGTTCAGGATGTCAAATTTTTCATCCAGCCTTTTTTCTTGTACCAAAACAAGCTCGTCTTTGAGTATTGTATTGTTATTTTGCATCTCTTCCTTCAAGCCTTTTTCGTTAGCGACAAGGGACTTGATGTCCTTCTCCATTTTTTCGATTTTCTCTTTCAGTTCCGCCATGGTTTTGGACCTTGTATGCGGAGGTGTGTATTTCAATGCTATTTTGGCTTTTGAGGTGAAATTTGAATAATAATATATTAATTATTATTATTATTATTATTTTTCATAAACTATATAATATTTTGTATATAGTTTTTTTTTCAAAAAAAAAAAATTATAATATTTTTTATATTATAATAAATATAATATTTGATTTTTTAAAAATAGATTATATTACAATATATTGGAATAATATATTATATTATAATTTACAATATATTGTTTTGTCTTGTTTTTTTGGTTGCAGGTCGTGGAGGTGGATGGGAGTGATGACCTGTGAGATGACGACGCTGTGAGGGGGCAGCGAGGGCAAGGACACAGAGAGGAGCAACGAGGGTTGATGCCGCGAAGATGGAGGAGGGCGTTGGGGCAAGGGAGGGTGTGAGAGAGATACAGGAGGCAGATGTAGGAGGTCGCAGATGGCTGCAAGGAGAAGATCACGTACATGGGGAATGGCAGCTGGTGCCGATGAGGTGGACGTGGTTTAGGGCTTGAGTGGAGATGGGGTCTTTAGGGAGCAGTGAGGTGCAAGGGAGTTGAGGGTAGGTGGAAAGGAATGGCTCGAGGGAGCGGGAAATGTGGAGATGTGGAGGCAATTGGAATTCAGGTCAAGGAGGAGTGATTAGCGTAGGAGGGTGGAGCATGTGGGATGAATGAGTGGGGATAGGATAACGTGGAGCGTGGGGATGATGTGGAGGAGTAGCGTAGGTCTGTAGTGAAGAGGATGGAGAATGGAAGAGAATATGGGTGTGGGTGCGGGGAAATGATTGGATGGAGGAGTAAGCAGTGGAAAAATCAGGAATTGATGATCCGAGTCCGAGCTCAGAGTGCAGGAGAGAATTCGCTCTAATACCAAAAGAAGCAACCGTATCCGGTTGGAGTGTTATTAGTTGAATCTAACTATCATTTTCAATGCTAATATATAATAATGTATTAGATGATGAATACAAATGTACACTAAGCTTGCCTTTTATACGGCTTGAGCCAACATAGTGAAGGGTTACGCCCTTTCACTAGTAACCTAATAATCTAATTAATTATAATTAATAATATTTAATTAAATATTCACAACATTTGAGGTATAGAGGCATCCCACCCTTTTGCCTTATTTAGGCTTGTGTTTTTTCTTATCATATTTCCTCTTTGGGGACTCTTATAATTCAACAAAAAAGTTTCCAAAGGGTTACTTATTCAAGGGTTATGCCAATGCTAAATTATTCGTGATACTTCATCATGACTGCACCAAGAGTAGCGAGGTGCTCTACAACCCAATATGGGGAAGATGTTGTCATTTACCATGTAACATTATGTTACCAAAAAAAAAGCAATTAAAAAAATTCAAATTAGCTCATAAAATAAGAAATTAATACCAAATAAAAAATAATTAAAAAATCTATGTCTCAACAAAAAATAAAAATTTAAAACCAAATAAAAATTTATTAAAAAATTCCATATTGGTTCATAAAATAAAAAATAAAAAACTAGCATAAATCCATCTTAAACTGGATCTATCAATTCCTCGAGGTCTAAATTATTTGTGGACATGTAAAAAGTTTAAGATTAAAAAAAATTACACTTCAAGAAATTGGATCCTTCTTGGTGCCTAATAGATCTGGTTTAAGATGGATCTATGTTGGTTATTCTCTAATGATAGTTCTAGAATCTTCCATCATGTTTTAGGATAGGCTACGACTCCTTGTAGATTCCATAATGTATAGGTATTCTTATTAGTATTGTGTGTAAGAGTTTGTTGGTAACCTCATTATTGGGGTAGCATACATATGTGGATGCATGCATGTAACAAGTGTTTTGCCTGTGTTTATGTCACACCCACACCAACCAATGCATACATTCTCAACATCATTCAACTTATTGTATGAGATTTGGGATTTCATAATCTACATATTAAGGCTCATACTAGCTAACTTTGTTTTAAGTTGATAAAGTTTTTTTTATGACAAATATTCTCCTCTTTGAGAGGCGAGGTCCTTAAAGCAATGTTGATCGGTCCTTGGAGCAATATTGATGAATGATTGATGTATAAACTATCAACATGAAACCATCGTACAAAATTTCAATTACTCACATTTTACTAGACCCATTAAGTCATGCCCTTACAATTTCGTAACAATTTTATTAACTATTTCTTCTAATAACTGTGTAAATATGTCTCAATCCTTCAACCTTAATAATTTAAGATGAATTTTCGCATATCCATTATTGAATATTACCTTCATGGAGAAGTCAATAGTATATCTATTTATTTCCTTTAGTTTATGCCTAATCTTTGTGCTAAATCTCCATTAAAACTTTAAACTACATACTCAATTCACAGTATTTTTTTAACAGAAACAATTAATTTATCTTGTATTGAAAAAGGTTGAGAAGTATCCTAAACAACCTAGGGAAAAGCACAATTCAATCCATTACACAATTCCGTTTCTTGAGAGATCAAGGTCTTCAAAAATTCCTTAGCAAAATGTTCCCAATCAAAATTATGAAAGTTTTGTAGTAACTTACAAATATACTTCCTAACGAACTGACTTAAAAACAAAACATATGGACAATGCATAAGAAAAATACATAGAAAGAATAGGTTGAGATATGACCTCAAATAATTAAAGTTTCTCGTCCTCCTTCTAGTAGTGGCATTCCAGAGTCCTTAAAGCAAACCATTGATGTTTGTTGCGCTATTTTCATTTCTAATTTCCTTGAGTTTGAAGATTCCCTAATGCATGAGTGTCACCTTTGGGTGAGTTCCTGGAGAAGAGAGTGGTGCATTTCACTGCACAGGGCCAAATTTTCTAGCTTCTGAACCTACAAATTAGTGAAATTTCACTGCATAGAGAACATGAAGGGATTGAATACCTTGGGTGTTCATCCATGTGTGCAAATATTCAAGCCTAATTTTGTGCTTCAAGGGAGGCCTTCCCATGATCTTGTCTTCCCTCAAGTTGACTAGCTTCCCATTTATCGGGATCCAATAAAGTCCTTTTTGAGAAAGGAATCCTACAACTTTGCATAGTCTCCATATAATAGAGCCAAATCCATTCCATGACTAATTATCAACACATCTTGACTTGGCTCCTCTAAAATGTTTTTTCCTAATAATTTCTTTCCAACATTCCTTGCCGCATGTTACTATTCTCAACAAGATTTTGGATCCCATAGCTAGGTTAACCAACTTTTGCTGTCCTATTTCAACTCTCACATTGAGAATAAGACTCTTGACAATGTCCCATTTTATAAGATGGAGTTTTCCATTGTTGGATTTACCCACTTGCCATAACAATATTTTAAATTATTTGCATAGTTCTTTTAGGACACTATTTGTATCTAAGAGGGAGGAGCATAAGAAAATTAGAAGTGAGGAAAGAATAGATTTGTAGAGAATAATCTTACCTACTTGGTTCAATGATGAAGTTCCCCAAGATTTCATTTTGAACATAACATGGTACCAATCAGAATCCTAAGACTTTGTGAGAGAAACATGAATGTCTAAGTACTAGAAGGAAGATTATTTGCTATGCCCAACATACCCAAAATTGCTTGCGATTTTTTGAAGGAGAGAAGTTGAAATGTTCTAATTGTAGATATTGCTTTATCCTTTGTTAACTTGTCCACATGAGGCTATAATGTACTTATATAAAATATCCTTAAAGCCTTTTGCATTGTGATAGAGGCTCTTCCAACAAAAATAGTGTCATTGACAAACAATGAATGTTTTAAAACCTTAACACCTTGAACAATGAGGATTCCTGCTATATTATATGTTTCTTGCTCCCTAGTAAGAGTTCAACACATAGATTTTTCCATAAAAATATACAAAAATAGGGATAAGGGACACCCTTGCCTTATTCCACTAGAGGTGAATGAACGTTGCTAGTTGTCCATTAATAACGGGGCTATCCAAGGCTTACTGATACATGCCTGAAATAATAAAAGTTTCTCCTCCTCCTTCTAGTAGTGGCATTCTAAAGTCAAATCAAACCATTGTTCTTTGCTGCATTATTTTCATATCCAATTTCCCTCACTTTGAAGATTCCTTAGTGCAGGAGTGTCTCCCTTGGGTTAGAATTGGAGAATGGAGTGGTAAATTTCATCACCTAGTGCCATTTTTTCTAGCTTCCCAACCTACAAATTAACATTAGCTTCCATACATATGTGGCGCTGATCCACTAACTTTAAATGGAAGTTGAGTTTCTCTAGAACCTACTCAATGTTGTCCATTTGCACCTTTATTCGACATAGAGTTTTCTTGAGGTTGGGAATTTTGAGCATGGTTAACCCACAATATGGGTTCTTCTGCATAACCCGCCCTGTAGTTTAAAGACACAATATTTACCCTGTTTCTTGCAAGCCATATCTTCCAACAAAGAAAATTATGAGAGGCTTCCTAGATTCAACACAATGTAGCTTTGTTAGCTAGGTTTCCTAGGTAATATGATTCCCAATGGAGGTGTTGGTTGTGGTGCCTAATCTTCTAGATTCAAAGATTATATTGTTCAGTCAAGTTTGTACCCCAGTTTTACTATACACTCGTCCTAGTAGGGGGGTGTGAGGGGACATCGTCCCCCCATGGGGGTTCGGGGGCTAAGCCCTTGAAAGAAAATTTTGGGATGTTTGTTATCCAACAATTTACAAGACAATGGTATTGGATGACCCGTGTTATTTTCCCATGGTAGTTACCCTATAAAAGGAAAACATTGTAATACGACTATGTATTGTAGCATTGTAAAATAATCTCTATGATTGTGTGAGAGAGACTGTGAGAGAGTGAAGAGGAAGTGCAACAAAATTTCTACAGGTTGTTTCCATTCATTTTTGCTGGATGGTATAATAATAAAAGACTGACAATTTATGTGTGGACGTAGCCCATCTTGGGTGAACCAGGTTATACCTGTGTCTCTCTTGTAATGTGTTTTAATATTTGCATCTTGGTTATTGTTTATTTTTATTGCTTTCTGATTCTATTTTTCTAACAGGAGGAAAAGATCCTTCCATATTGATGGCACCATAATTTCTCGTTCTAATTCCACGAAAAAAAATCCCTAGACTTGTTGAGTATAACTGCAATTGAGAAATAAATGCTTTTCTTTCTCTTCCTCCCTAAAACACAAGGAGGAATGGGTTGGCCATTCGATGTTCATGCTTCTTATATTTTTTGTGGTAAGCACTTTCCCATGCACTAGAACCCAAAAAAACAAACATATTTTTCGGGAGACAATCAAAGTTCCATATCTTTCACCACATAACTGGAGATGGTAGAAAATATTTTTCGTCGAGTAGGGAGTTATATCCTTCCTTGATAGAGTAAGTGCTTGTTATTCCCCATTATAGTTGGTCCTTATGAGTTTTGCTAAGGGGGGCGACACCTTGAAGGAGAGAAATCAACATCTCATAGGAATACTCTATTTTTCTTGGAAGATAAAATCTCTTCGAGTTGAACCATACAACATCACTGCTCCATTATGAGAGATTGTGAAGGGTTGGAAGACCTTGGGCATTCATCCATGTGTGGAAATATTCAAGCCCAATTTTGTGCTTTAAGGGGAGCTTTCCCATGATATTGTCTTCCCACAAGTCAATTAACTTCCCATTTCTTATGATGAAATAAATTCCTTTTTGAAGAAGGCCTCCTGCAGCTTTGCATAACCTCCATATACTAGAGCCAACTCCCTCCCATGACTGATTATCAACACATATTGACTTGGATCCTCCAAAATATTTTCTCCTAATAATTTATTTCCACCATTCCTTGCCACCTGTTATCATTCTCCATAATATTTTGGATCCCATGACTAGGTTAACCAACTTTGGTTGTCATATTCAACTCCCCCATTGAGAATAGGACTCTTAACAATGTCCGATTTTATAAGATGGAATTTCTTGTTGTTGGATTTACCCCCTTTCCATAAAAAATCTTCTAAATTCTTTTCATAGTTAGTTTAGGACACTTTATGGAGCTATGAGAGAGGGGCATAAGAAAATTAGAAGCGAGGAAATAATATATATGATGAGAATGATCTTACCTATTGGGTCCAACCATTGAGCTCTCCAAGCTTGCATTTTGGATTTAATTTTGAATATAGCATGGTCCCAATTAGAATCCAGAGACTTTGTGAGAGAAATGGGAGTGTCTTAGTTTTAGAAGGAATACAATTTGCTATGCCCAACATACCCAAAAGTGCTTGCGATTTTTTGAAGGAGAGAAGCTGAAATGTTTCGACTGTAGACATTGCTTTTTCCTTTGTTAACTTGTATACCTGAGTCTATAATGTACTTATATAAAATATCATTAAATATTTTCGCATTTGTGATAGAGGCTCCTATAACAAAAATATTGTCATCAACAAATTGTGGATGTTTTACAACCTTAATACCTCGGACAATGAGATTCCTTCTATATTATCTATTTCTTGATCCATGGTAAGAGTTCGGCTAAGAGATTTCACCATAAAAATATATAGAAATGGGGATAATGGATACTCTTATATTATTCCATGACAGGATTGAAAGAACATTGCTAGTTGTCCATTAATAACCTGAGCTATCCAAGGCTTAGTAGTGATACATGCCTCAATCCATTTAATGAAGGATACTAAGAAACCAAACTTGCGGAGGACAGAAAAAATAAAGCTATGACAAGCCTTGTCAAAGGCATTGGCCAAATATAGCTTGCTATCCATTCTTTTTTTTCCTATGTTGTAACTTGAATGAATGACCTCTTGAATCAATATTATGCTATATGTGAGCTTCTTGCCATCCATGAAGCCTCCCTAATTTTTTGATATGAGATTAAGTAGATGACCCTTTATCCTATTGGCCAAGATTTTGGTGATAATTTTATAAGTAGCATTTCAAAGAGAAATCATTCGATAGTGACCAAACAAGGATGGTCAGCTAGTCTCTTGGGGACTAGGGCTATGAAGGAGGAGTTGGTTGCTCTACCTATTTTTTCTTTTCTCCTTGTCCAATTAAACATTCTACACAAGTATATCTTAATTATGCCCCAACACTCATAGAATAATATGATGGAAAAACTATAAATTCCTAGGGTTTTGATCGGATGTAAACTCCATATAGCTTCCATGTCTTCTGCTTTCAATATTGAGATTTATAGTTCATGGTTGTTCTCTTCACTTATCAGTGAGGGAATTCCTTGAAGTAAAGTATTGAACTCTTTGAGATGGGATTTGCTTCTCCATGTGTAAGTTCTTAAATTAATTTCTCACCTCCATTTTGATGCCTTCAAAGTTAGTAACCTTTTCCTTAGTGTCCTTTTGTATTTCTCTTATGGAAATTTTAACTATTTGACCTTTGGATTGTTTGTAAAAATAAATGGTGTTACTATCTCCAAATTTCAGCCAGAGACTGAGATTTTATCCACCATAACTCCTCCTCATGTATTCGAGCATCACATAGTGTCTTATTAAGATATTTTTCCCTCTGAAGATCCCTTATGCCAATCTCCTTTATTTCTATTGTTTGTTGGTTATCTTCCAACACTTTTAGCAAAGCTTTACTTCTATGATATGCTGATTCGTATAAAGTTCTGGCTCACTCCTTCAAGGCTCTCTTTACTAGCCTAAGATTAGAATCCCATATAAAGGTAGGGGATCTTGTTATAAAGGTATCCCATTATTTCTTTGAGTTGTCTGGCCTCCTCTTCTTTCAACCAAGGAGGATTGAGTCTGAATGGGATAGAGATATAACTATAAGGAGCTTCAATAGCTAGTAAGATAGGCTTATGATTTTAGACAAAAGAGGATATGTTTTTCGAAGTTATTGATAGGACATTAACGAGGAAATAGATTTGAACAAGGAACCCATCTAACTTAGTAGCTACATAGCCTAGGCAATAGGTCCAAGTTTACACCCCCTTATGTGGAATAACATCCATAAGGTCCACCCCATTTTCTTTCCTTAGGGAAGATAGTAGCATTGAAGTCTCCAATTATTATCAAGTTTTGGATTGGGCATTGATCCGGGATCAATATCAAAGAATTAAGTCAATTTTGTCCCGATATCGACTTGGCCTATACATATTGCATATTAAGATCTTTTCTTTTGTTTCCCTATATTCTAATTAAACCAAAAACTAGTGAGAGTGATCTATATGGGAAAGGAGGGTGTATTTCTTACCATTCCATATGATTTCCAATTGTCTTGATGATCCTCGTGCACTAGTCGCTCTACCTTGTCACAATTTCCAGATCCTTGGTCTAACATTCACAACTTGGCCTCCATTTTGGTCTCTTGAATGAGAAAGAGGGAGATCCTTTCATTGTGTATCAATTCCTTCATCACTTCCATTTTTATCTTTACCCCGACACCTCATTAGATCCAAGAGACCACTTTCATTCAGAGATGTGTGTAGGATTTCTAATCTCTATTTCCTCTTTAGAGTGTCCTTGGATCAAAGGGGTTATTTTCATCGCTTTGGGGACGATAATTTGTTTCCCCATATATTTTTATCTTTTTTTCCCATTTTTTTGCTTATCCATGTTGGTTGGCCTACCAAGCCTTTTTTTTGATGGGAGCTCCTCTTCAAATTCCTTCTGTTGCTTTGCTCCTACTTTGTTGCCTTGTTTTCATCTTGGTGCTTCATGTATTTGCACTTGACACTTTCTTCCTTGTGATTCCTTCAACTTACTCATAGGGGATGGCTAGAAACACCTAGTGCCATGTTTCTTCTATCCCGATTTCTTGTATAATCGATTTCTCCCTATTATCCTATTGTGATCCTTGATCTAAGGTTGGTTTAACCTCTTACTTGATATTGACCAATTGATCTAGAGGCACACTCCCATCTTCACCTTCTTGAGAGAGGATTTGAATGGAAGTAGGGTAGAGGGAGATACATGGACCTTTGGTCAGCCATTACTGGATTCAATCACCTTCCATTTGTGTCGTTTTCATCCCTTTCCTCGACTCACTGCCATTCCTCTTCTCTTTTAGTATTTTTTGTGGCAATTTGAGTTTTTGGTGAATCTCCATATTCATGACAATCCATACATTTGGAGGGGAGTTTATCATGGTGAAAATCACAAAATTGGCGTACAATTTTTTGAGAATGGAATGAAAAAGAAAAATAGTGCATGCGGATAAACACTAAAAAAAAGTCAACTTCAAACTCTAGGCTTAGAGTTTTCTGAATGGTTCAAACTCTCGAACAAGAGTTTAAAAAACTAAGTTGAGAGTTTGAACCAATAACTGCGTTGTATTTTGAAAAAAAAACTTAGTCGAGAGTTTTAACTAAACTCTTATATGAGAGTTTGGAAGATATTTTCTCGGCTGAGAGTTCACGGTCAACAAAACTTACAAAAATCTCTTTCTTATTTTCAGAACCTTTAACTTCAACAAGGCCAAACCCCTGCAAATTTTAAAGATTAAGTGTCAGACTTGGCACTAATGGATTCATTTTTGAATCTAATTTCCAACGGTATGAGAATTATTTCATTTCATTTTTAATTTCTATTTATTAATAATTTTTTTTAAACCTTATCCCTTAAGAATTTTATTGTTATGAAAATCACCTGAAATGAAAATTCAATATTATAACAAAGACAACACCAAAAAAATTTGAAATCTTCACATAAATATTCCTTATCATGTCCTCTTCAAAAGGTACTTTTATATTTTTCAATGAGTCACACTAAAAAGAAAATTGAAGGTCACCAACATGTGTCCATAAGGCACCATTTCCTGAACATATGTTTTTTCGATAAATAATGAAAAAATAGTTCACAAGTCTGGAAAATCTCAAAATATAGTCCATGAAGAAGTACAATGTGTGTATATTATGAGCATACATTTTTTCCCTAAAATGAATAACCACCTCTCAAAAAACCGAAGGCCATGCATGTCACTCATTATCCATACCTAAAATTTTCAAGTATATGCCATTGGTGGCCTCCAAATTTGTCCCACAATATGTCCATACAATTAAAAAAAGATACTAGTAGAAAGCTAATTCAATTATCTAAAACATTTGTGTTTAGTTCAAAATGTAATTCCTAAGGGAGATATGGATTTCAAGAGGTCGAAGTTGAAAAACATAAAAGTTTGCAGTTATGTTTGTCAAAAAACAAGCAAAAGTGTAACCCAACTTCATGTTTTCACCCGAATAATCTAAATTATGCAAGTGAGACGATCCTTCCATACTGAGATTAATGGCTTATGGTAAACCCTTATCTAGTGTAACGTCCCTGACCCTCCGACTAGTGAAGAGGATGCTAGCATAACATTATCTATCCGGGAAACTAGCCCCGTGAACATGAGATGATAAAAATTGAAATGCATTGAAGTAAAACATGCATAGATGCATTATTATTCAGCATACAACGGAAGCAAAAACATACATTCAAGTATTTAACATGTTCATCATAATTCATTAAACATCAAATACAATTGCAGAGATTGAACACAAGCAAATACTTATCTTATGAAGAACTAGTCCCGCAACCAGCTACATCGTTGCAACGTTCCACCCAACCATAGGCTAGTGTGCTCCTTAATCTCTCAGCAACACTGCCACCCTCGAGCTGGGCATGATTTCCCAAGGAATAAGGAACTAAGCAGGCTCACACATAGGCAAAGATACCCAACTCAGCCAAGACAACACAGTTGGGTTTATCAAGCCATCAGGGAGCTGGGAAAAGATGACTGCTAAGCTGGTGGGCTCACTGAAGAGCTAAGGACACCTGCACCAGAACTATCCTAACTTCTAGGACACCCACACACACCCAACATAAGGAATTAGTCCGTTCTCTGCTACACAGTCCCTCAGGCCCTGACTTCCCTTCCAGTGCTATTCAGGGGTTGTGGAGAAGAAAGCCAACCCTCTAGCTCTGTCTATGAGGCTCCCGAACACACCAGGTTTATCAAGCATGCCAAGCCTTCATTCCCACTCCAATATAGTCCAAAGGCCAACCACTGCATATACACAACAAAATCGAGCAATTCATAGCTCTGGGGAAGAAAATCAAACATTACTGTAGCCAAAATGGTGGTACACAACTCAGATTGAGCAAGTCGATCTCAGAGTTGTTCTTGGCCCTATCGTGGCCAAAACAACTTAGCAACAACCCACACTCATGGGGAAAACAACAACCACGATCTCACCACTGAAGCAACGGGAAAGATAGCCCGAAATTGGAAGAGGAAATTAGACTCAACAGAGTCTCAGCATGGAGATGGAATTCATATACATAGAACCACAAAATCGGTAAGGAAAATGCAAACACAGCCCAAAATTGGAAAAAGAAGACTGAACCAGTCACTGTATGCACGCGTGAAGACTGAGTGACTATGTGAGGGAAAATCCCAAACCTGCACGTGAGGAGAAAATGTCCCAGACCCAAAATCATGAGGATGAGAACCCACACAGCAAAATCCTCAACAACGAAATTCACACACACAGCAAAAATCGTGAACGTGAGGTAGTTTCCCCAGCTCTCTGTGTGAGAATGGCAAAATGGAAGAATGGGTCGTATGGTCTCTTCCTGCCCACATGAGCATGAATGAGTCTGTTGGTGGAGTGTGCGTGTGGACAAGGACTGACAGTCCTGCCACACACCACTGCCCAGCAATAACTGCCCAACTAACATCAGAGGCTTTTAATTTGGTAGTTGAGACAAGGATAAGACAAAAATGTTGTTGAATGAGACAAGGGAAGGTGAGTGAGACAAAAGGTGGGTGAGAGCTAAATGGGTTCATCAATTGACACTTGGATTTTCCCCAATGGCTCCCATGTTTTAGACATTTCCCCCTCCTTATCCTTAGGAAAATCATGCCCTTTTCATTATGGTTGCCTTGACATAGCTGGTTGTGGGTATTTTTAATTAAATTGCATGTTTACATGATGCCAGAATTAATATGTGTTGGATAGCACGATATACCATCGACAACGATTTTAACTGCCGAAACATAAAACAACCAAATTGATGGTGGGGATTTTTCCTTTAGCTCCATGCCATGATTAATTACAATATATACATCATATACATTTTAATGCAAAAACAGGGTCAAAATCGGGGTGTTACATTCCCCTCCCCCTTCAATAACACTGTTCTCAGTGCTTAACAAAATTGAATAAAATGCTACACTGGTATCGCCTCAGTGTTCCGCAGAATTGAACAAAAAAAGAATGTGCCAATCACACGGCATCCTCCAGCTCCACGTAGCCTCTTCAGGACTGTAGTGTTCCCATTGCACCTTTATTTGTCCTATGGCTCGGTTCTGGAGCATGGTGACCTTCCTGTCGAGGATGCGCATTGGCTCGATTTGGAACTCTACCCCGGGTTCCACCTGAATCACATCCCAATTTATCACATGGTTAAGATCATGTACATATTTCTTAAGCAAAGAAACATGAAAAACATTATGAGCCCTAGTGCTAGCAGGAAATGCAAGTCTATATGCAACTGGCCCTATTCTTTCAAGCACTTCAAACAACCCACAATATCTAGTTGAAAACTTGGCACAACTTCCAAGATTCAAGGAACTCTTATTTATCCTCACTTTGAGGTAAACATGATCCTCAACACTGAACTCTCTGTTCATCCTATGCTTATCTGCATAGCTTTTCTGTCTGTCCTGAGCAGCTTTCAGATTTTGCCTGATCTTTACAACCTCCTGCTCCATCTCCTTGAGGAATTCTGGACCAAGGACAACCCTATTCACTGTATTATCCCAAGTCACTGGTGTCCTACACCTTCTTCCATACAAAGCTTCATACGGACTCATCCCCAAGGATGCTTGCTGTCCATTGTTATAAGCAAACTCTACCAAATGTAAGTAATCTTCCCACTTGGTTGGTTTGTCCATCACATACATGCAAACCATGTCTTCAAGTACTTGATTAACTCTCTCTGTCTGACCATTGGTCTGAGGATGGTATGCAGTGCTGAAGTTTAGCTTTGTACCCAAATTTGCAAACAATCTCTTCCAAAAATTGGAAGTGAACTTGACATCTCTATCAGAGACTATTGCCTTAGGCAATCCATGCAATTTGAAAATCTCTTTCATGAAGATCTTTGTAATGTCATTAGTCTTATGCGTAGACTTAAACGGTATAAAATGTGCTTCTTTTGTCAACTTGTCCACCACAACCATGATGGAATCATGTTGTCTCCAAGTCATTGGAAATCCTATAATAAAATCCATGGAAATAACTTCCCATTTCCATTCTGGAACTAGAAAAGGCTACAACAAACCTGCAGGGTGTTGATGCTCAACCTTTACTTGCTGACATTTCATGCACCTTGAAATGTATTCAGCCATGTCCTTTTTCATTCCTGGCCAAAAGTACCTCTTTCTGGCTGTAGCAATTGTCTTCTGATATCTTGGGTGACCAAAATATGGAGCTTGATGGATTTCATCCATAACAACTCTCCTTATATCTGTTACATTTGGAATATAAATTCTTCCTTTATAAGTAAGAAGTCCATCTTCTTCTAATTTATATCCCTCATATCTCTTCTCAAGACTTTGCTACTGCAATTTGTCTTTTACCTGCTCATACAATTCATCTCCAGTAGTATGATTAACAATCTGCTGCCTCAAATCTGATTGGCAAATACTAAGAGATGCCACATGCATTTCCTGCACCTTCCTGCTGAGCACATCAGCTACCTTATTCTATTTTCCCTTTATGTGCTTGATTTCAAAATCAAACTCACATAAAAACTCCAGCCATCTCGCTGTCCTAGCATTACGAGTAGGCTTATCAAACAAATACTTCAGATCGCAATGGTATGTCCTTAGCTCAAATCTTCTACCTCCACATCCTGAGAGCATGTACTATGGCTGCAAGCTCTAGATCATGAGTGGCATAGTTCTTCTCATGCTCCTTCAACTTTATTGACTCGTAACATATCATGTGGTTGTCTTGCATAAGGACTCCTCCAAGCCCCTGTCTGCATGCATCGGTACACACCACAAAATATTTCTCTGGATCTGCAACTTTCAATACTGGTGCACTGGTGAGAATATTTTTCAACTGCTGGAAGCTTTCTTCACACCTCGATGTCCATTCAAACTTTATCCCTTTCTTTTGCAAAGAAGTGATGGCATGTACAACTCTGGAGAATCCTTCAATGAATCTCCGGTAGTATCTTCCAAGTCCCATAAAAGATCTTACATCTGCCACATTTCTTGGAGTAGGCCAATTCATAATGGCTTCAATCTTTTCAGGGTCCACAAATATACCCTCTTCTGAGATAATGTGACCCAAATACTGAAATCTATCTCTATAGAAGTCACACTTTCTCAGCTTTGCATACAGCTGATGCTCCTTGAGAAATTGCAATGTCAATCTCAAATGCTCTTCATGCTCTTCCTCATTCTTAGAATAAATAAGAATGTCATCAAGGAAAACAAGAACAAACTTGTCCAAATACCTGTTGAAGACACTGTTCATATGGCACATAAATGTAGTTGGTGCATTTGTGAGACCAAATGGTACCAATACAAACTCATAATGTCCATACCTTGTTCTGAAGGCTGTCTTATGAATGTCTTCATCCTTGATTCTCACTTGATGGTAACTAGACCTCAAGTCAATCTTGGAAAATACCTTTGCTCCTTTCATTTGATCAAAGAGGTCATCAATCCTAGGCAAAGGGTGTTTATTCTTCACAGTAACTTTGTTTAGCTGTCTGTAATCAATACACAACCTCAGTGTACCATCTTTCTTCTTTACAAAGAAAACTGGTGCTCCCCAAGGAGACACGCTCGGCCTGATATACTTCTTCTCCAACAACTCTTGCAGTTGCATCTTCAGTTCTAGTATCTCAAGTGTACTCATTCTGTAGGCTGTCTTGGACACTGGTGCTGCTCCTGGCACAAGTTCAATTGTGAAATCAATGTCCCTCTTTGGAGGAAGCCCTGGAATATCATAAGGAAACACATCCCTGAATTCCTGCAACACATGAAATTCCTCCAACCTAGGAGTTTCATTCTCTGTTGCCTCCAAAATATGAGCTGCATACAACTGACAACCTTTCCTATAGAATTTATTCAACTGCATGGCTGAAATCTACCTTACAGAAATCACCTTTGGAATACCTCTTACTACTACTAGGTTCCCTTCTTCATCCATGCATTCGAAAGTCTTATTGTAACAGTCAAGATTTACCCTGTGAGATTCTAACCAATCCATTCCAACGAGGACATCATAGGAACCAAGTGGTAGAACATTCAGATCTACACAAGTGACCAATCCATTCATGACCAATGGACATTTATGTACCACTTCACTAACCTTTCTCTTAGCTCTGAGTGGCTAGCTGAACTCACCAATATTTTCTATGCTTTACTTTCTTAAAAGCACAAATCTCCACTACTCTAGGGGTAATGTAACTGTGAGTAGAACCAAGGTCAATCAAAATAGAAAATATTGCTCAACAATCTTACCTGCAACTTCAACCACAGTTGACTGGTGATCTTCCTGGAGGTCCTCCAGTGCTGCATAAATCCTAGGGACTTCCCTTGCTACTTAACCCACTGTTTCTGCTTCTTGAATGTTATAAGTCGTCTGCGCATGTGGGGTCCTCCACATTTCCAACATTGGAGTGGTCCCCTGTTCTGCTGTGGATCTCTAGGCCTTTCTCCCATCACTTTGGTTGCTTCTTCTCAGCTTGTGATGGTTGCTTATGCTGATTCCTGAAGTTAGAAGGTTTGAAACCTTTCTTCCTTTGGTCAGACTTCTCATTCTTCTTGTCCTTCCATGTCTTATGATAATCATGTTTACCTTTGCTTTGCTCATAGCAATACTTGGCCTTCCTTATTGCTTCTTCAAGAGTTCTAGGTTCATAAAACTCAATTTTGTCTTTGTAAGACTGAGGTAATCCACTTAGGAAACATTGGATCTTCACTTTTTCATCTTTGATGTACTTGACACACCTTAACAATTCCAAGAATTTATTTGCATACTCTTCCATGGTTTGCTGTCCCAATCTCAGCTTATGGAACTCCTTAATTTTGTCATCATAATACCTGTCAGAGAGGTATTTTTGCTTGAAATACTTCTTGAACTATTTCCACTTAAGTCTCCTTTCACTGATCCTTTTTACTTGCTTGAAGTGCTCCCACCAAATGGATGCTCTTCCATTCAGATTGAATATGGCAACCCGTGCTTTCATGTTTCCCGAATAATCCTGAACTAGGAAGTACTTCTTTATCCCAAGAAGCCAAGCTTTAGCCTCTTGTCCAGTCTTTACCTCACTGTCAAATGTAGGAGGTTTAGCCTTCTTAAATTCATCCCAAGAGCGATCCCTATGGTGCCTCTTTCTCTTTCCCTTACGAGAAGAAGAGCTTGAGTCCCCACTAGATTCTTCTGAGTCAGATGATCCACTAGAAGTCCTTCTTCTCCTCCTGGTACTGATCTTAATGCCTTCTGATTTTACTGTACCCTATCTAGAGTCTATCTTGCTTTGCAAGTCTGTCAAACTCTGCAACATAGCAGCATTCAACTGATGTTGCTCTTCTTGGGATTTAATCAAGCTTCTCATGGTGGTTGCAATATTTGGCGGTGTCTCTTGGAATCTCCTTCCATTAGACTTTATGTCATCATTTCCAACTCGGGCATTTTCTCCCATGGCATCTCGCGCATGCTTGTAGGAATCTCGAGCATCATATCTATCATGGGTTCTCATGGCTGAACCACAACTTACCTTACCAAACCGCACTACCTGGGATACTACCCTTGAAGGTGACTATGATTCTACAAAATGTGTTAGTAACACAACTGTTAGTTGCATATCATTTATACAATTCAGAATTACTTACCTTCTCTTGGAAAAATCATACAATGACAACTTTTCCCAAAACAAGGAATTTTTTTCTTCCTCAAAGAATGACTATCTTAGGGGGATGACGGGGGTTAAGGGGGGCTTACCCCTTTGTGGCTTTCGCCACTGTAGGGCGGGTCGAGGGAAGCGCCCTCATTTTTGTTGTTGTTGTAAATACTTGATTTTCGTGCAATATGGCACATAAGATCGCTGCCATATTTCTCCTCTTCAGCCCTGTAAATCCACTGAAAAAATGTTGAAATCTGCTGAAAAAATCCCACTGAAAAAATAAAGAAACTCAGATTTTTGTTTGTTTGATCGGATCCCTTCCCAACTAGCCATCCAATGTATCGGGTCACTAGTTGGCAACGCTTCCGATGCCTTATCGAGTCAGTCTTCATTTGTCTTTCGATGCCATATCGGTTCCATCTTCATGTGTCATCCGACGCACATCGGATCGATCTGCCTCTGTCTTTCGATGTTTTGGCTCGATCTTTCTCTATCTTCCGACGCATCGGCTGATCGATTTTATATTCTTTTCCAACTCATCGACGGGTCAATCTTCATTTCCCTTTTGACGCTTCGGCTCAATCATCTACTGCCCTCCGATGCTTCGACTCGATCTTTATTTGTCTTCCGACGCACATCGAAAAACATCTTCCGAGAGACATCGGAAAACTTTTTCCGATATTTCCTATACTTAGATTTTTTTTTGAATTTTTCTTTTCTTATTCCTCTTTTCGCCATCGTTTCAGCTCCCTTCTAGTGAGCCTTGTTGACACCTCGTCTCCATCTGGATGAGACCTCCGGCTCCTCCCAGCCGAGAGCTTCGACAAAAATTTAGACTTAGACGATTTTTCGAAGTTTTCTCTCGGCATGGTTTCTTTTACCGGATGGGCTTCAACTTAAGTCCTTTGACGTATCGGATGGGATTTCGGCTAAGTCATTTGAGGTATCTGATGGACTTTATCCTAAGTCATCCGATGTTTTCCATACTTAGATTTTTTTTTGAAATTTTCTAAAATTTTCTTGTTAGCCTGTGCTCAGCAGAGATGAACCGGACTTCTGTTACTAATTCTTCATGGCCCATTGAGGCCCATGCTGCAACGTGTGCTCTGATACCACATTGTAACGTCCCCGACCTTCCGACCGACGAAGAGGACGCTACCATAACATTATCTATCCGGGCAACTAGCCCTGTGAACATGCGATGATAAAAATTGAAATGCATTGAAGTAAAACATGCAGAGATGCATTATTATTCAGCATACAGTGGAAGCAAAAACATACATTCAAGCATTTAACATGTTCATCATAATTCATTAAACACCAAATACAATTGTAGAGATTGAACAGAAGAGAATACTTATCTTATGAAGAACTAGTCCTGCAACCAGCTACATCGCTGCAACGTTCCACCCAACCATAGGCCAGTGTGCTCCTTAATCACTCAGCAACACTGCCACCCCCGAGCTGGGCATGATTCCCCAAGGAATAAGGAAATAAGTAGGCTCACACATAGCCAAAGATACACAACTCAGCCAAGCCAACACAGTTGGGTTTATCAGGCCATCAGGGAGCTGGGAAAAGCTGACTGCTAAGCTGGTAGGCTCACTAAAGAGCTAAGGACACCTGCACTAGAACTAGCCTGACTTCTAGGACACCCACACACACCCAACACAAGGAATTATTCCCTTCTCTTCTACATAGTCCCTCAGGCCCTGACTTCCCTTCCATTGCTATTCAGGGGTTGTGGAGAATAAAGCCAGCCCTCTAGCTCTATCTATGAGGCTCTTGAACACACCAGGTTTATCAAGCATGCCAAGCCTTCATTCCCACTCCAATACAGTCCAAAGACTAACCACTGCATATACACAACAAAATCGAGCAATTCACAGCTTTGGGGAAGAAAAGCAAACATTACTGTAGCCAAAATGGTGGTACACAACTCAGACTGACCAAGATGATCTCAGATTTGTTCTTGTCCCTATCGTGGCCAAAACAACTCAGCAACAACCCACACTCATGGGGAAAACAACATCCACGATCTCACCACTGAAGCAACGGGAAAGACATAGCCCAAAATTGGAAGAGGAAATCAGACTCAATAGACTCTCAGCATGGAGATAGAATTCGTATACATAGAACCACAAAATCGGTAAGGAAAATGCACACACAACCCAAAATTGGAAAAAGAAGACTGAACCAGTCGCTGTATGCACGCGTGAATACTGAGTGAATGCGTGAGGGAAAATCCCAAACCTGCACGTGAGGAGAAAACGTCCCAGACCCAAAATCATGAGGATGAGAACCCACAAATCAAAATCCTCAACAACGAAATTCACACACACAGCAAAAATCGTGAACGTGAGGTAGTTTCCCTAGCTCTCTGTGTGAGAATGGCAAAATGGAAGAATGGGTCGTATGGTATTTTCCTACCCACGTGAAGGTGAATGAGTTTGCTGGTGGAGTGTGCGTGTAGGAAAGGACTGACAGTCCTGCCACACACCACTGCCCAACAATAACTGCCCAACTAACATTAGAGGATTTTAATTTGGTAGTTGAGACAAGGATAAGACACAAATGTTGTTGAATGAGACAAGGGAAGGTGAGTGAGACAAAAGGTGGGTGAGAGCTAAATGGGTTCATCAATTGACACTTGGATTTTCCCCAATGGCTCCCAAGGGTTAGACATTTCCCCCTCCTTATCCTTAGGAAAATCATGCCCTTTTCATTATGGTTGCATTGACATAGTTGGTTGTGGGTATTTTTAATTAAATTGCATGTTTACATGATGCCATAATTAATATGTGCCGGATAGCACGATATACCATCGGCAACGATTTTAATTTCCAAAACATAAAACAACCAAATCGATGGTGGGGCTTTTGCCTTTAGCTCCATGCCACGATTATTTACAATATATACATCATATATAGTTTAATGCAAACAGGGTCAAAACGGGGGTGTTACATCTAGATTGAATTCAACACATATTTGGGCACAAGAGAACATGGGTCCTTTTGACTAAGATCTATTTATATATATCCCCAGAGAGTTCCCAATAGCTTCCAAAGCATTATCACTCCAACAATGAAGAGGCAAGTGAGGGAGATTGACCTAGACTAAAACCGCAGAGGGGACAACTTTTTTATGGCGAAGTCTAAACTCCATCTGCTCAAACACATTCCCTTAGGACCCATAAAGTAAGGGTAGCTCTTAAAAATGAGATCCCGATCTTCCTTCCTTTCAAAGAGAAAGACACAGTACCCATGTCCACAAATTAAATTGCAACTCACTTTTTATCAAGGGTTTCTAGTTCTTCCTCAACCATACCACTATTTCCTTTGGAAAGGGCCACAACCTCGTAAACAACCCCACAAG
>LPNX010558025.1:158299-177616 GCA_001517045.1 Pseudotsuga menziesii
CATTGAGTTTCATTTAAGTGACCTAGAAGTTTTTGGGTACTTAAAATCATGTGCTATTAGTTCCTTCTAATTTCTTTTCATATTTATCCCCATATTTCATTTTATAGGTGGTAGAAGTCAGTCATTGAGATTAAGTGCAACTACAAGAACAATGGAAATTGAGCAAATTTGCTAATATTGGAGGGCTCTAACTTTCAACTCTAAGCTCATAACTAAGTATGGTCACAAAAATTGGAAATATAATAAGTAGGAGAATAAATATGAATATTCACATTAGGAAGGGGTACTGCATCTCTCTTCAGAAATGGATTAAAAAAGGGGGTTGTAGCCTTGATTTGACAACATTATCAAACTGGTAGTTGGGGGTTGTAGCCTTGATTTGACAAGATTATCAAACTGGTAGTTTCCATTATATATATCTATATCTATATATATACGAGAACTATGATTTTTCAAATCCTAAGGGGCTGCACACGCAGCCCCTGAAAACCACCAGCTCTACGCTTTGCGGGTCTTTTCTTAGGAAGAAAGTGGAAGACATATGTTATACAGAGAGAATGAAGATGTAGACTATTTAGAAGATTCGTGGCAGGGGATAAATATTTTTTCCTCACCAACTCCTAGTGATGATTTATTCACAGACCTTACCTTGCCCTCCCCTGCTGTTAATTCCAGCTGTGACCTCGACAAATTATGTCGGGTCAAAGGAACCCGCAGTTAGCAGCTCGATATCGATCTACCCACCAGAGAAAATTGTAGAAGTTCCACTGCTACCGCTGGTAGTTAGGATGCTAGACCTGATACTTGGTGGAAACTATTACATGCCATTTCCCACATATATCGAAGCTAATCTAGGGCTTAACTTACAAACCGAGTCTACCATTTTGCATATGGACTTACCTGCAAACCCTATGCCAAATCCGACCACGCCCTTGGAACTGAATTTTCTCACGGTATTCAAACTTTTAGAAGCTGGATGGCTCGAATCCCTTCTTGAACCTTATGAACCCTCAATCCACAACTGTCACATGCCCCAATTTGAAAAACAATTTAATGTTATTGAGGAACATTATGTTATATTTTATGATAAAGTTTGTAATTAATGACCAAGTGGGGTCAAGGATAATTTAATGTATTGCAGAATATTTTATTAATAAATAAATAAATGATGAGACAACAACTTAAGGAAGCTGTTAAATGAGTGTTTACTGGTCACTTGGTGAAGGAGACTGGGTTGAGAGTATATTGGCAAGTGGCAGCATCCTCAAACTACTTCTAACTGTTGCAGGTGGCAACTTCCCTATATTTGTGGTCACGATTCCCTAAGAAAGTGGATCATTAAGTAAAAACTGACCTAGAAGACCTAGGCATTGATATAAAACTTCCCATTGAAGACAACTGAGGTTGCTCATTCTGGAATTGTGATCATTCTGAGTGAATGAAGTGCACATGAGAAATTCGATGGAGGGGACTAGTTGAAGTGAGTTTGAGGGATAAGTGTTGTAGATTAAACTTGTGCAGCTATTCTAAGCTGAAGTTCTTACTGCTGTTAGCAGGGATGAGTTCCTGTTGTATACTCAGTAAAGTTGCAGAGGATCTCAAGAAATTACATCTCTCACCTAGTACTCTACCAGGAGGACCAGGAGACAAGCTCAGGGGTCCTGAGAAATTGCAGACTAAGCTTTCTCCAGGAGTTGGTTGGAAGGAACAACCTCCTTAAGCTGTTGTCACCTCATCTATTTGACAGGTTCTAATTGTTGTAGGTTCAGTTATCATTTTATTGACTGTTCAGAAAAGTTTAAGAATTTCTCATGATTAGTATATTGTTTTATTATGATTGTTAAGAATAAGGAAGGGACAATTGTTAATACTATGAAAATTAGTAACTAGTTAGATTAGGGTAAAACAATAGAGATAATCCTGTGTTATTTGATAGTTAGGAAAATCAACCAAACTGTATTTTTCCACACCTCATACAAGGCAGTTCTCTAGTACAGTAGGTATGCTTAATTTAGATAAGTAGATTTCATTAACTTTGAATATAGATGTGAATGATTACCTCTACAGGTTTTTTTATATAAACAAATTGCAGAATTTTAGTTGTGTTTGCTGTCTATTGAGAATATCCGAAATATCTAATTACAGGTAAAGAATAAGATTAAAACATAAGTATTAGTATGTATAATATTTACATATTCAAAACTAGTAAAGTATATATATTATAAATTCAATAAGTAAATTTTAAACAAATAGTATAAGAACAGTAAAACATTTAAGCTAGGTTTGACCTAGTTAGTCATTCATTATGACTAGGTTTACTGTAAACAAGAAATTACTAACACTGTCAACTTATAGGAATAATTAGGGTTTATGGAAGATCTGTACTAACACTCTATGATAAAATTCTATTTTATAAATATAAAAGCTTAGAAAATTTATTTCAAAAATTTTCATAAAAGGAATAGAATTTCTTTTTCAAATATCAGATTTAGTCCTTTAAATAAATAAAATATACAATATTATCAATTTTACTGCTATCCAAATAATCCACAACCAAGGATTTTTCAACTCATAATCTTTTATAGGAAACCATAATTTCTTACTTATCAAGTAAAACCTAAACTTTGAGAAACTGGATTAAAATAAGAATAACTAATACACAACTGATACATAATTATAAACCAATATCAAAACCATAATTTCAGCTATAAGCTGTAAAACACAAAGTCTAGGCCTGTGGCCTTTTTCATTTAATGGTCAAGGCATAAAATCCTGTTTTAAAAATTATTTCTCAAAGTATTACATAACTCATAGAATCTTTATTTAAAAACATTTATCTGTTCACGGCTATGAGAGCCTTTTTCCAAATCGAGAATTGCTATAAGTATGACCTTTCTTTCTCCTACAAAACCCTAATCAAAATATTCAAGAAACCACCTAGTGGCATAACATTACAGTCACGGATTTGAGCCAAAGTCTAAAAAAATCAACTATCACCATCTTTTTTCACTTAAGGTCGTGAGGGCTCTTTAAAAAAAACCGATAAAGTTGTGGTTGCAACAACCTTAAACATTTTATTATGACATCATCTAGGGCTTAAAAATATTATAAAAAAACAAGGAGCTTAAACATAACAGTTTATGGCCGAGTCAACAATCATCATGGTGAAGCTCATATTCCTTCCACCACAATATAAAGTGCAGGAAAAACCCTCAGATATCCCCGAGGCTTACAAGGGATTGCGTGGCTGAAGTTTGAGAGACGTTCTAGCATCCAACATCCAAAGCCGGGAGAGAAAATTGCACAATGTAGCCATTATAATTATAATATTTAAAATATAATGGAAAAACTTTGATTTCATTAAACTTTAAACTGGACAGGACGTCACCTGAGTAAATTTCGTGTTGGAGAAGTCATGGAGGCGAAGCCACTAGAGCCCAACTCAATGGCACCCTGGAGAAAGATGCCGGGAGATGTGAATGTGTAGTGTTGCAACGAAACCCTGAACCACAAATTGAAGAGAATAAACACCACGGAAGGAGAAGACCAACCAGAGGGAAAAACACTTCTTCACCGTGCACTATAAACAACACCCACAGTTCTCAAATCGGTGTGAAACCAACCTCAACGCACAAGTGCTTCCTTAACAGTCAACAAGTTTCTAAACCGTAGAGTATTTTCACCCTACCCAAGCTCACAGAGTTTCTGGAGGGTAGGTTTACTTCTTGGAGGTCAACACAGAGCCATGGCGACCACGAGCTCTTAGCTCAGCCGCACCGTAGTGATGAAAACCTCACAATGCAAAGTGTAGGGTTCGAACAGATCATAAGTCAACCAACAACCTAATGGTGTAATCTCCTCCCATGTGTCCACCATTTTCACCATCGTGGGTTGAAAACAATAGTAGATTACACTATTGCCAATTTGCATTATATCATTAAGAATTAAGTGAAAAACCATTTCAATAATGTGATTTTGATTGCCAATAATGTAAAGTAATCATGGTTATGTTAATACCTAGCTTTAAAAACCATAGGATAAAGAAATGGTAATTTCTTTTAATGATTATTGTTTATTAGACAAATTAGGATAGTATTTGCTAACTATGTTTTATAGAATGTAAATAAATGACCATACTTTTAAATGGTAAACTGTATTTAAAAGTGTATTTTATAGCTAAGGATACACCAGGGAACGAGGTAAAATATACAGATAAAAAGAATTCTAAGTAGAGTTTTTAAAAGTTTGAAGAAGAACTCATTCATCTATGAAGGAAACCTTGGACCAATTTCTGCAAATAATGCGTAGTTGGGAAATCAAATAAATACCACCTATCTACTCTTGATATGAGTCTCGATTGTAAACCAATGATTGATTATTGAGAAAAATAGTTTAAGAGTCAAGTAGTTTTCTATCTATTAAGAAAACATCTAATTATAGAAACCCTAGGGTAAGGATAAATTTTGTAATACTTCTTATGAGTACGATGACTTAAGAGCTCTTAGAAAACAAAACTCTATGGATAAGAAAGATTAAGTTATAGTTCAATACCTTAGAGTATTTATTTCATGTTTACAAAGGATTCAAATGAATACGATCGAAACCAAACTCCAAATGTTTATGACAGATATGAAATTTAAGCAAAAGTTTGCTAAACATGGCTCTTCCTATTTAAACATGAGATCACAAATACTTATGAGAAGAAGTAGGAGTATTCTTCAGAAATGAACTTAATCATCCAGTTTGATTTGGTTCCACTTTGATAGTAAACTGGTTTTGCTTTTCACCTATTCTTCCACAGTTTTGCTTTTTACCATCAATAGGCAGTTTGATGACGCTCACAAGGTCAACGTTATCTCTTACAGAGACAAGCTGCAAATAAACATTTTTAATACTAGCATTATTATTTATGCTAGTGAAGTATTATTCTTGATCTGGATATTTCTGGAACAAAATGCTTACTTGTTAGAACCTGTAAAAAGAACCATCATTTCCATGGTGTTAGCTATAAGCTAAGTAAGCCCCGAACACACCTAAGAATTCTCCCTAGTTGACAAAAGAAGACAATAACATACTTAGCATTACTTAAGATTAACATTTTCTTTTCTACTTTTTGAAAAACGCAACTACTATGTTTAAACAGTCTAACACAGTATTTAAGATAAGTCTTTTTCATTTTGTAAGTTTCTACGGTGAGATATGTTAGAATAGGTTTTTTTTCCGGAAATTCCGCAGTAGACATTTTTAGTCGACGTTTCGATTCCGAATCGGGAACCATCATCAGGATAAGTAGTCAATTTGGATAGATAAGCTGCAACTCTGGATGATAAATAGGCTTTAGTTTGTAAGGTTACCAAAATTATTAATTGAAGCCGACTAATCTTAGGTATAAGTAGAGTATTTTTAAATTTTTTAATTAAAATATTTTTAATTTTTTAATTATTTAAAAATTCTTTCATTAATAATATTTATAAAGATTTTCATTTCCCCAATTGATTATTTTAAAGTTAAAAGTTAAAAACTATTTCTTAAAAGTTTAAAAATTAAAGTTTATAGTTTAAAGCAATATTAACAAAGTTTTTTTTTAGAATTTTTTATATTTAAAGTTTTAATATTAAAGTTTATAATTAAAGATTTAGTCTAATACTAACAAAGTTTTTAATATTAATATTAATATTAATAAAGTAAAGTTTTTTAAATATTTTAAATTTTTTTATTTAAGTTTATAAAGTTTATCTAAAGATATAATTAAAGTTTTATTTTTAATTACTATACTATGGTTTTTTAAATAAGATACTATGTTTTTTAATTAAGAAATTAGGTTGTTTATATTAATTAATAAATTAGGGTTTTTTAATTAATTAGGAATTCAGGGTTCATTAATTAACTAAGAATTTAGGGTTTTGTTAATAATTAGGATTTTAGGGTTAATTTATTTATTTATCTGAGACAGGTTAAAATCTAGACAGTTCGGACTTGTTTTGACCTTTGATAAGGGGGACCCAATTCCTGCTGACTTCAAACCCACCATCCCTATTAAGGTTATTAGGGTGTTTGATAATTTCTAGGGCTTTTCTGAATCTTCGTTTAAAGTAGTGGTTTTCTTTTGTAAGCAACGAAGAATCTTCAAGACATATGTGGTGTTTAGACTTCTTCGAGTGTTCCGCCAAGGCAGAGGTGCGGATACGCTGGTTGCAGATGTCCACCCCATGTTCCTTTAACCTAACTTCGAGTGACCTACCAGTTTCCCCAATGTAGTTAAGGCCACACGAACATGTGACCTTATAGACACCTTTATGCTGATGCTCATCAACCTTGTCTTTAACAGTCCTCATTTTATGCGTTATGGTTTCTAGAGGTTTAAAGGCTGTAAGGATTTCTTTCTTTTTTAAGATTTTGGAAACCTTATCCGTGACGCCTTGAATGTAAGGGAGGTAGGCCCTCTTTTTGTCAGTGCATTGGTGGGGGTTTCTTAGTTTGCCTGAGGGGTTCCTAAAGGTTCTCTTGATGTCATGTTCTTTGTAACCAATGTTTTTGAAAACTTTAACAAGGTTACCCTATTCTTCCTTTAGGTGTTCAACATCACAAATCCTAGAGGCTCTTATAGCTAGGGTATTGATGATTCCTAGTTTCTGTGCCAGATGATGGTGAGAGTTCGCATCGAGGTAACTATCAGTATGGGTTTTCTTTCTGAAGACCTTATGTCCTAGGGAACCATCAAGACTCTTGTAGATTAAGACATCAAGGAAAGGGATGCTCTCATCCTTTTCCACTTCCATAGTGAATTTAATGTCAGTGGATTGGCTATTAAGATACTCAAAGAATTTGTTAAGTTATTGTTCTCCAAAAGGCCAAATGACATTAGTGTCATCCACATATCTTTTCCACAATTTAGGTTTCAAGCGCCTTCTTTTCAAACTTCTCCATGAAAATATTAGCGACAATAGGCGAAAGGGGAGACCCCATTGCTACTCCATTGGTTTGTTCGTAGAATTCCCCTTGGAAACTGAAGAACGTGGAGCAGAGACAAATTTCTGTGACTTTAGCTGTCTCTGGGTCTAAAAAAAAACTTTATTAATATTGCTTTAAACTATAAACTTTAATTTTTAAACTTTAAAGAAATAATTTTTAACTTTTAACTTTAAAATTAATTGGGGAAATGAAAATCTTTATAAATATTATTAATGAAAGAATTTTTAAATAATTAAAAAATTAAAAATATTTTAATTAAATTTTTAAAAAATACTCTACCTATACCTAAGATTAGACGGCTTCAATTAATATTATAGGTAACGTTACGAACTAAATCCTATTTATTCCCCAGAGCTGCTGCTTATCCATCCAAATTGGCTACTTGTCTTGATGATGTTTCCCGATTCAGAATCGAAATGTTGACTAAAAATGTCTACTGCGGAATTTCCGGAAAAACCCTATTCTAACAAGTCTTTTTGTTATACAGAATCACATAAAAGAAGTAATCTTCGTTTTTATTTCAAACTATTTAAATATCTGCTAACAGTTAATGGTTCATTAGCTTTGACACTTGACATTTTATGTCACATGAAAATTTTCAAATTTTATGAATTTTTGAGTTATTACATGTGGTATCAGAGCACAAGGTTCAGACACTAGACCTGAATGTGGCTTAACTTGCATAAATGGAACAGTAAATTTAAACAAGTATACTGATGTTACTTTCTTTTGAATGATATTTCTAGAGATTTTTTTTTTTTTGAGTTAACTGCATGCATGGAAAGATTGGAGGAATATGCGGATGAGGAGTCTCCCTACACTGAACGAAATAATTTTCAAAAAGAACCTATACAACAAGAAAGAACTAATAATTCTTCTGAACTACTACAAACAATTAAGGAACTAAAAACTGAGATGGAAACGGTCAAAAAAGAAAATGAGAGGATTCTGAGAGCTTAGGAGGAGCTAAATCATATTTTGACGAAGAGATTTCATAACGAGGAAAAATATAAACGAACTGAGTCTGAAGATATGGGTTACCAACATAAAGATAAAAAGACTAAACAATGTAAAATTGAAATTAGCTCATCTTCTGAAGTGTATGGTGATTCACATAAACAAAATTATCAATATACTAGCAATAGTAGTGAAGATAATCATTATACTAGGAAGAGAAAGTTTAAACCTTACGAAGAAATCTTTGGAGAATTCAAGAAAATCAAACCACCAACCTTTAATGGTGAAAATGAAAAGGGAGAAGAGGCAGAATCCTGGCTGTTCGGGATGAAGAAGTACTTTCAAATTTATAACTACTCTAATCAACTGAAGGCCAGGATGGCTATTTATAATCTTACAGGGAAAGCAGATATTTGGTGGCAGGACCTGAAAAGAGTAAAATGTATTAGGGAGAAAAATATTAATTGGAATACATTTAAGAAATATTTCAAGAAGAAATTTTTATCTGAACAGTATTATGAGGAGAGGGATAAGGAATTTTATGAATTAAAACTAGGAACAATGAATATGAAAGAACTAAATAGTAATTTTCTAAATCTGCTCAGGTATGTGCCGTATATTGTGGACGAGAAACCTAAGGTACAACGGTTTCTCAGCTGTTTACCTTATCATATAAAAGACAAAATTGAGTATGACAATCCGAAAACTTTAGAAGAAGCAATGAGAAAAGTGAATTTCTGTTATGAACCTAATCGTAAAAAGGAAAGCATGACCAACTGGAAGGCCAAAAGAAATAATAACTTTGAACAGAAAAATAGAGGTTTTGTACCTAACTGAAATTTTAAGAATAATAATACCAGAAATTTTCCTAGTAAAAATTTCCAAGGGAACAAAAGTAATTCACAGACCAATCCAAATAATCAAAGAAATAAAGAATCTATTAACAACCATAGTAATTATACCAAGAATTTTGAACGAAAGGAACCAATAAAGTGCTGGGAATGTAGTGTTATGCATTGTGCATCAATTTGTCCCAATCGGAAGAAGACTGTTTGCAACATACACACTATATAGGAGGAGATGACTGTTGGTGATCTAGCGAGGACAATGCCCAGGATCAACACGACATTGGAGAACAGGCAAGCAAGTTATCAAACTTCCATCTTGGAAGTGGAAGGTAAGCTAAATCAAATACCTATGTCTATTTTAATCGATCTAGGAGCTAGTTTAAACTTTATTTCTCCTAATTTAGTAGAAAAATGTAAGCTATCAGTTGAAAAGTTTTCAAGGTCTTGGTTAGTCCAACTAGCTACTGGTGCAAAGAGAAAAGTAATTAGCTTTGTTAAGAATTGTACAGTAACTATGGATAAGTTTGAAACCTTTGTTAAGCTTAATGTGTTACCTTTAGGTTCATATGATATGTTAATTGGTATGGATTGGCTAGAACAGTATAGGGTATTCCTGACTTGTTATGATAAAACCTTTACTTGCATAAATAACGATGGAGAAACAATAAATGTAAAAGGAATCCCTAGGAAAACAACCATAAGGCATATTTCTGCATTATAGCTTAAGAGAGCTGTTCGGAAGGGCTGTAAAGATTTTGCCGTAAAAGTAATTAATGAAGAAAATACTAATAATAGAGATAAATTAAAACTGGAAGATATTGCGATTCTAAGAGAATATTCAGATGTATTTCCGGAATAAATTTCGGGACTGCCCCCAAAACGGGAATTAGATTTTACTATTGAGTTGGTACCTGATGCAGTGCCCAACTCAAAAGCCCCTTATCGGATTAATATACTAGAACTAAATGAACTTAAATCGCAGTTAAAAGAGATCATTGAAAAGAATTACATTAGACCCAGTGTGTCTCCCTGGGGAGCACCTATTATTTTTGTTAAGAAGAAGGATGGAACTCTACGACTATGTATAGATTACCGTCTATAAAATAAAATGATTATCAAGAATAGATATCCATTACCACGCATAGATTATCTATTTGACCAGCTACGTGGAGCAACGATATTATCAAATATTGATTTACGATCTGGTTACCACCAGGTCCGAATCAAAGATGAAGACATTTTTAAAACAACTTTTAGGACCCGGTATGGTCATTACGAGTTTGTCGTTATGCCATTTGGGCTTACTAATGCCCCAGCTGTTTTCATGTGTCTGATGAATAATGTAATGCATAAATATCTGGATAAGTTTGTGGTCGTATTTATTGACGAAATCTTAATTTACTCAAAGTCTGAAGAGGAACATAAAGAACACTTAAAAATTGTCTTAGAAGAGTTACGAGAACATCAACTATATGCAAAATTTAGTAAATGTGACTTCTTTAAGGATAAAATTCAATATCTGGGTCATGTGGTGACTAAAGAAGGAATTTCTGTTGACCCCGAAAAGATAAAGGCAATCGAGGATTGGTCAGTCCCAAAAGACGTAACTAATGTCCGATCATTTATGGGGATTACTGGCTATTATCGAAGGGTTTTCAAGAATTGCAAATCTTATAACCTCTTTACAGAAGAAAGGGAAGAAATTCGATTGGAATTAGAAGTGTGAAGACAATTTTAAAAAGTTAAAAATGTTATTAACCACTGCACCAATTCTAAGAATTGCTAACCCTAATAAATATTTTATAGTATGTATTGATGCATGCAATGATGGTTTAGGTGGAGTTTTAACTCAGGAAGGACATGTCATTGCTTATTAGTCTAGGAAGCTGAAGATTCATGAGAAAAATTATGCCGCCTATGACTTAGAATTAGCCGCTGTCATACATGCCTTAAAAATGTGGCGTCGTCATTTAATCGGAAGGAAGTTTATATTAATGACATACAATAAAGGATTGAAATATCTGTTCGATCAACCTAACTTAAAAGCTGGGCAAACTAGGTGGCTAGCTTTTCTTAGTGAATATGATTTTGAAATTCAACATATTAAAGCAAAAGAAAATAAGGTTGCTGATGCATTAAGCAGAAATGCAAAACTGAATTTTACAGCAACAATCAACACTTACAAAATAGACTTGGAAGAACAATTAGAAGATGGAATAGAACAAGATCAAAATTATCAAAAATTACAAGCAAAGGTAAGAGAAAATTTAATAGAAAGTCTAAGTACATGGTATAGCTTGAACGAAAAAGGATTATTATTGTATAAAGATAGTCTATACATACCTAATGTACCTAAGATTAAGCTGTTAATTTTAAATGAAGTTCATAAAACTCCTTATTCAGGGCATCCAGGTTATCAGAAAACTATAACCATGCTAAGAAAGGATTATTTCTGGCCAAATATAAAAAATGAATTGGAAGAATACATTGCTAAGTGCTTCGAGTGCCATCAAGTAAAGACTGAACATCAGCATCTAGCTGGGCTACTTAAGCCATTGCCTATTCCTAGTTGGAAATGGGAGGTGATTAGCGTTGATTTTATCATGGGACTACCTAGAAATCAAAACTTAAATGACTCAATAATGGTAGTTGTTGATAAATTGAGTAAAGCAACCCACTTTATACCCGTAAAAACTACTTATAAAGATGCAAATATTGCTGATATTTTTTTAAAATAAATTTTTCGGTTGCATGGACTCTACTGAAGGTGATAATTTCAGATAGAGACCCTAAGTTTACGGGTAACTTTTGGAAGTCTTTATTTAAATGATTAAATACTACATTAAACTTTAGTACCTCTTTCCATTTTCAAACCGATGGATAGATTGGAAGAGTAAATTAGGTATTGGAGGATCTGATCAGAATGTATGTAAAGGAGCAACCAGGTAAATGGGAAGATTACTTACACCTGGTAGAATTTTCTTATAATAATCATTATCAAACTTCAGCTATATATAGTCCTTTTGAAATTCTGTATGGAAGGAAATGCAATACGCCCATCTCTTGGAGTAATACAGTTGACAAGCTAGTATTAGGACCCGAATTATTAAAGGAGATGGAGTTAATTGTAAAACAGGTACAAGGTAACTTGAAAGTTGTGCAGGATCGATAGAAAAGCCAAGCATACCTTAAACGAACTCCAAAGGAGTTCCAGGTAGATGAACATGTTTTTATTAAGGTGATACCTAAAAAGAGTTCTCTGAGATTAGGTAGTTGTGCTAAGTTAGCACCCCGATATTGTGTTCCTTTTGAAATACTGTCCAAGATAGGGCAGGTAGCATATCAGTTAGCTCTACCACCAAATTTAAGAGTTCACAATGTTTTTCATATTTTTGTATTAAAAAAATATGTACATGATGCTACTCATGTTATAAACTGGAATGACGTGTAGGTGGAACCCGAAGGAGATTTTTTTGGTGGAACTGGATTGTATCCTCTAAAGGAGGGAGATCTCACTTTGGAATCGCACCATTCGTCAGGTGAAGGTGCAATGGAAGCACCTTAGTCCAGAAGAAGCCACCTGGGAATTGGAAATTCATATGTGAGATGCATATCCAATTCTATTTCAGGGAAATTCTGAGGACGAGGAATAAATAACATCGAGGACGATGTTATAAATTAAGGGGGTGTGTATGTCACATGCCCCAATTTGCAAAACAATTTAATGTTATTGGGGAACATTATGTTATATTTTATGATAAAGTTTGTAATTAATGACCAAGTGGGGTAAAGGATAATGTAATGTATTGCAGAATGTTTTATTAATAAATAAATAAATGATGAGACAACATCTTAAGGAAGCTGTTAAATGAGTGTTTACTGGTCACTTGGTGGAGGAGACTGGGTTGAGAGTATATTGACAAGTGGTAGCATCCTTGAACTAGTTCTAACTGTTGCAGGTGGCAACTTCCCTATATTTGTGGTCATGATTCCCCAAGAAAGTGGAATAGGAGCATGTGGCTCATTAAGTAAAAACTGACCTAGAAGACCTAGGCATTGATATAAAAATTTCCATTGAAGACAGCTGAGGCTTCTCATTCTAGAATTGTGATCATTCTGAGTGAATGAAGTGCACATGAGAAATTCGATGGAGGGGACTAGTTGAAGTGAGTTTGAGGTATAAGTGCTGTAGATTAAACTTGTGCAACTATTCTAAGCTGAAGTTATTACTGCTGTTAGCAGGGCTAAGTTCCTGCTGTATATTCAGTAAAGTTGCATAGGATATCAAGAAATTACATCTCTCACCCAATACTCTACTAGGAGGACCAGGAGACAGGCTTGGGGGTCCTGAGAAATTGCAGACTGAGCTTTCTCCAGGAGTTGGTTGGGAGGAACAACCTCCTTAAGCTGTTGTCATCTCATCTATTTGACAGGTTCTAATTTTTGTAGGTTCAGTTATCGTTTTATTTACTGTTCAGAAAACTTTAAGAATTTCTCATGATTAGTATACTGTTTTATTATGATTGTTATAGGATAAGGAAGGGACAGTTGTTAATACTGTGAAAATTAGTAACTATTTAGATTAGGGTAAAACAATAGAGATAATGTTGTGTTATTTGATAGTTATGAAAACCAACCAAACTATATTTTTCCACGCCTCATACAAGGCAGTACTCTAGTACAACAGGTATGCTAAATTTAGATAAGTAGATTTCATTAACTTTGGATATAGATGTGAATGACTACCTCTACATGTTTTTTATATAAACAAATTGTAGAATTTTAGCTGTGTTTGTATTGTCTATTGAGAATATCCGAAATATCTAATTACAGGTAAAGAATAAATTTAAAACATAAGTATTAGTATGTATAATATTTACATATTCAAAACTAGTAAAGTATATATATATTATAAATTCAATAAGTAAATTTTAAACAAATAGTATATGAATAGTAAAACATTTAAGCTAGGTTTAACCTAGTTAGTCATTCATTATGACTAGCTGTAAACAAGAAATTACTAACACTGTAAACTTATAGAAATAATTAGGGTTTATGAAAGATCTGTACTAACACTCTATGATAAAATTCTATTTTATAAATATAAAATCTTAGCAAATTTATTTCAAAAATTTTCAGAAAAGGAATAGAATTTCTTTTTCAAATATCAGATTCAGTCCTTTAAATAAATAAAATATACAGTATTATCAATTTTACTGCTATCCAAATAATCCACAACCAAGGATTTTTCAACTCATAATCTTTTACAGGAAACCATAATTTCTTACTTGTTAAGTAAAAACCTAAACTTTGAGAAACTGAATTAAAATAAGAATAACTAATACACAACTGATACATAATTATAAACCAATATCAAAACCATAATTTCAGCTATAAGCTGTAAAACACAAAGTCTAGGCCTGTGGCCTTTTTCATTTAACGGTCAAGGTGTAAAATCCTGTTTCAAAAATTACTTCTCAAAGTATTACATAACTCATAGAATCTTTATTTAAAAACATTTATTTGTTCACGGATATGAGGGCCTTTTTCCAAATCGAGAATTTCTATAAGTACGACTTTTCTTTCTCCTACAAAACCCTAATCAAAATCTACAAGAAACCACCTAGTGGCATAACATTACAATCACGGCTTTGAGCCAAAGTCTAAGAAAAGAAACTATCACCATTTTTTTCACTTAAGGCTGTGAAGGCTCTTTAAAAAAATCCCATAAAGTTGTGGCTGCAACAGCCTTAAACATTTTCTTACGACAGCCTCCTGGGATTAAAAATATTATAAAAAAACAAGGAGCTTAAACATAATAGTAAACCATGGACAAGTCAACAATCATCATGGTGAAGCTCCTATTCCTTCCACCACAATATAAGGTGTAGTAAAAACCCTCAGATATCCCCGTGGCTTACTAGGGATTGCGTGGCTGAAGTTTGAGAGATGTTCTATGTTGGCTGCTATGGGCAGACCCGGGTTAACTATAATCAACCAACAACACCCCTAGATCACCGACCCTTTCGGCGACAGACCGCAAAGCGGCCTGAAGTCTCACCTGAAGTGACTCTAATGGGTTGGCTAAGGACTCAAGTGTCTTGGACCAGGTTCTGTGGAAATCCTACTAGTGGCTCGCAGCTCTCCTAGCTGCGAGGTCTCTTTCTGCACGTCACGCGATCTCCTGCTCGCGTCGCACGATCTCCTCGCCTCGCAGCTATTCTAGCCGCGAGATATTCCTTTATACCGTCGCGTGATCCTTTCCTGCGGCGCGCACTTTCCCAGACTTGCGATATCTCTGATCTTATCGCATCGCTGCGCACTGTGCGACACGCAGTTCCTGCCCAACACTAAGTCCTTAACCTGCGGTATCGCACACCGCAGCTCCTCTGTCGGTGCAGTATCACCTCTTTGTGATATCCTACCTCCACGGTTTAGCGCACTTAGCGTTGCTCGTGTCGATGTGCAAGACTTAACATACAAGGCTATTCGATACTGCAATAGAGACTGTTTCACGCAAAGCATAAATGAACCATATACAGCATGCCAAATACTTTAACTTATGTTTACCCTTCTATATTGCTGTGAATTGATTAACACATTCATTCATTAAACTGTAAACAAAGTCCATGAGATGACTGAGAAATGCATAAGGAAACATAACACATAAACCAATCGCATAACACTTGATTTTAACGTGGTTCACCTCCAGGATGGAAGTTACGTCCACAGAACTGTGTTTTTATTATAGCTCAGGAGAAGGTAAAACACAGTTCTGCTGCACCGCATATGCAGCTTAAGATCTTCTCTCTTAGATATCTTTTCTCTTCTATATTGCTCTCCTACAATATACTCTTCCCTCTCTGTCGATCCCTGCGGATCGTTACATACATATTCTATAAGCCAGCTACTGGTTACCGTAAGATTGCTACCGCTAATAACAGAACCAGAGCTAGGATTTTACAACAGTCTAATAATCTGCAAAACACTGCTAACAACTGAATGAACCAACTAACTAACCAACAAAAATGACTAGCTAACCCTTTTACAATACAAAATATATCCTTTTATAGGCAGCCCGAAGGTCTTGCCATTACAACACTGTGGGCCTGTCCCAACAGTAACCCAAAACCCTAACTAGTGACAGTCGGCCATATCTGTACTTGAGGTAGCCACTTTCCGTCACACCACAGCTCTCTGCAGTCTTCCATGCTTCCCGGCACTGATCATGGGTACTATGCACTGCTTCGCTTTTCTGTCCTTTGCCTTCAATGCTTCAGCCTCGTTGCTCCTTCTCCTTTATGAGGGTCGCTGAGCCCTCCTGTCTTCCGCCGCTGCCTTTAATGCAGTGGTTGAGCTCTCTCTTCTTGGCCGCTCAAGTACCATTTCCTTTCTTGACTTTTCTATCTTAAAAGTCATGGTTTTCGGCTCTGCTCTCCAGCTGGAAACGTGCTACGACGTCGTAGCTCTGTCTTAACTTCTTTCCACCAAAACTTATCTTTCCGCCAAAACTAGCAGCTTCTTCTGTAGCTGCGGGACCCTGCTCCAACAGTCCCCTAACACTTACTTGTGGCTTGCCCTCGAGCCACCTCCAGCGGGCTTCTCCTGCTGTAGCTTTGCCTTGGCTTCCTGTGAAGCCCTCTGCAACCTGTCCCGAAGTCCTGTGACTTCCTTCTGCATCACTTCAACACGCTCTTTATAGTTTATGTAGTTGGTTCGTTGGGATCTCTTATCCTTCCTGCCCAATGTCATGGTCTCGTTCTCTTCGCTCCTGAAACCTTTTAAGAGCCTTCTAGTGTTTGAGAGGTCTTCCACAGATATCCTTTCCTATTTATCTGGGTTAGAAATTTTATCACAAGGAAAATCTGCATCTTCCAGCCTTCTCAAACATTTCATTCAGTCTGGAGCCTTGTATATGAAAGAGATACAAATCATGAATTCCGTTCCGAGAACAAGCCTTTGCCTGCCTCCAGGAATTCTACTGACTGCTGGGTTTGCTGTCCTCTTCCACTTCTCTTCTCTTCGAGGTGCTCTAGGTACCCATGCTGCCTCTGATCGTCAGATTTTTGTTGCGTTGCCTCCGCAATCTTTGGTGCTTTTCTTAGCTGATCAGATAGGTCGGCGACCTTCTCCCGTTGCTTTATTTTTCTCATTTTTACTTTCCACCTAGCGGGAGATTTCTTCTCATCATTCTTATGCTCTGCTTTCTTATCTTCAGTGATCGGCTCGGCGTTCTTCTTCTCCTTAGCAGAGACTTTGGTGACAACTTCTACTTCTGGCACTTGACTCTTCATCCTTAGCGGCTGTCTGACTTGTGCTGTACTTAATTTCACAACCCTGGGCGACGTCGTCATGGCGGAGCTACGGCCACCAGGGTCGAAACGTCTCAGCATGCCTTCTAGAGGTTCGTCCTCGAACAGAGCCATCTTAGTACAAACGGTGGACGTGCACTGGCTGCAACTTCTGAAAATCACAGCACTCTGTAACCACTTAGCTCTGGACACAAAACTCTTAACAACTTACTCTATAGCTCTCGGTTTTTCTGCAAATGTAACCGTCCCACTTGAATACATGCTGCTTTTATGCCCAATACGATAATCCCGGATGCAAAGGTCATCTAGAATGAACCCGTTGGTCATCATTAATGCCTGGACAAGACCACACCCACCATTCGATCCCTAATAAATGCGAAAAATCCGATCGAATTTCCCTCGAAACGTGTGTGTACAGGCGCCGGTCTCGTCGGAGATTTGCTAAATTTGGAAAAATTGATTATATTGCTACCAAATCTACGGTAAGATATACCGGTCATTACCTCATTAACTACCGGTCAGATGCTGACTTGACTGGTCTTTGTCGGTTGCAAAATTGAGTACGTGGCACGGGGAAACATCGCGCTGCCGCGATGCGACTCCGCATCACCTGCATAGAACAATATTACTTTTTTTTTTTTGCGATTCCTCATACTTAGAATAATACCTGCCGATGTAGACTTGTTCCCGGTGCGATGCCTCCTTTCAACTACACTGGACATCTGCACCACCATAGACTGGTTAAGCTAGGACTGAGAGGTGGGGTGGCTATCACTATAGGGCTTAATCCTACTACCATTAATCCATGTGGGAAAAAGCTCCCCATTCAGCTGGCTGAGCTGAACGGCACCTCCCTCTGTGACTTGCTGTATTTGATATGGCCCCAGCCAATGTGTCTTGAAATTCCCTGGAAACTTAATGAATTTGCTGTCGTAGAGGAGCACTAGGTCTCCGATCTGGAAAGTCTTATTTTTAATGTGTCTGTCATGCCAAGCTTTTTCTCGTGCCTTCTGCACTTTCTGATGGAATCCGGCGATGAATCTGTCTTCTTCTAAGGCAAGCAGCTGTGCTAGCCTTTCCTCAATTGTGTATGTATCAGTCATCCCGGTAATCTGAGCGATTCTTAAACTGGGAAGAATATACTCCATAGGCATAACAGCCTCCTGTCCATACACCAAGCTGAAAGGTGTGTGTCCTGTAAGTTTCTTGCATGTGGTCCTGTACGCCCATAATACAACGTTAACTTTGAGGTCCCAATCATTCCTCTGGCTATTGCAGATCTTAGTAAGAGAATTTTCTAAAATCTTATTAAAGGACTCCACTGTACCATTAGCCTGTGGGTGGTAGGGAGTGCTCTTATGGTGCTGAATCCGGAATTCTTCTGTCAATGCCTCAATAGTGTTGTTCAAGAAATGTGTGCCTTGATCACTCATCAAAATTACTGGGCATCCAAATCTACTGATGATGTTTTAAAAAAGGAACTGTACGGTTGTAGTAGCATCGCAATTTCTTACTGCTTTGGCCTCTGCCCATATGGTGAGGTACTCTGTTCCCGTGATAATATATCTTGCACCAGTGCACTTTCCTGGTGGGTTGATAGGACCCACAAAATCTATAGCCCATTTGTCAAATGCGCGCAACGTGACCTACGGTTGCAGCGACATTTCGTTGCGTCGCGAGGGTTTTCCTACCCTTTGGCAGATATCACAGCATCTGCAAAAGTCCTTGGTGTCTTTATGCAATGTAGGCCACCATAATCCTGCCTCCAAGATTTTCTGTGCAGTCAGCTTTCCTGCGAAATGACCTCCTGCGGTTCCTGAATGTGCCTCTCTGATAACAGTGTCTTTTTCATGCGACATCACACATCTGCGCAGAACTTCATCCGGACCTAACTTGTATAGGTGTCCTGCGATGAGGGTGAAGTCTGCTGCTTTAACAACCAACTACTTCTTTTGCTGCTTAGTAAACTCGTTAGGTGCTACTCCCGTAGTGAGAAATTGAATAATATCGGCATAGTACTCATCTGTGATCTGGATAGAGAACAACGACGCATCTGGTAGATTGTCATCTAGGTTACTTGGCTCTTCTCCTGAGTCTATCTGCGACAAATGATCAGGTCCTGCATTTAGTCTTCCTGGTTTCACAATGATTTCAAAATCATACTCCTGAAAGAGGAGTAACCATCTGTAGATTCTCCCCCCTAACACTGGCTTATTGACCAAATACTT
>LPNX010558025.1:177848-200756 GCA_001517045.1 Pseudotsuga menziesii
TATACCAAGTACTGTCCTCAGTTTCTTGACTGAGTTGGGTGCTAGAAGATTTACAATGATAGCGATCTTCACGGGGTCTACCATCAAGCCTTGTTTCCAAACAATGTGACCCAACAAAATACCAAATGGTGCACAAAATATACATTTCTTCAAGTTTAGAGAAATCTGGTACTGCCTACATTTCTATAACATCAGTCTTAAGTCTCCTATATGCTTGTCGATTAGTCCAAATACAGTCCAATCATCAAAATATACTTCTAAGAATTTATGAATGTATTCTTTAAATACAGCAACGACTACTCTAGAAAATATAGCTGGTGCATTCTTAAGACCAAAGGGCATTACCGTATACTGGAACGAGCCCTATTCTGTTGCAAAGGTGGTCTTGGACCGATCTTCTGGATGTATTCTGATCTGATGGTAGCCTGAAAACCCATCAGTGAAAGAGTAGACCTCCTGTCCTCCCACGTTGTCTAATACCTCATCAGTGAACGGTTTCGGAAATGGATCGTGAAGCGATGCATCGTTGAGCTTGCGCAGATCGACACAGATCCTAATGTCTCCTTTTGTTTTCTTTTCTTGTACGACCATGGGGCTAACCCATTCGCTTTCTTCTACCAGCTCAATGATGCCTGCTGCTAGCATCTTATCGATTTCGTCCTTTACTTTTTCTTTGTAGCGCGGATTCAATCTATATGGGCGCTGCTTAACTGGTCTAGCATCCTCCTTCAATGGTATCCTCATAACTCCCAGGTCTTCAACTATTCCCTTCATCTATGTGAACTTGGTGGGAAATAGGTCCTGATAGTCATGTAACAAGTCGGCAATCTGTCCGACTGTTTCATCATTCCAATAGTCTCCAATAGAGGCAAACTTAGGTTCTGCGTCTGTGCCAATATTGATCTTTTTAATCTTGATAGGTTCGGTGATTGCTGGAATCTCTAACTGTGGTCCCCTGACATTGCGAGTCCCTTCTGACTCCAAAATGTTGGTGTTGCGAGGATCCTCATCCTCATTCTTATCTTCATTGTCTGGCTTTGCTGCGAAGTTATATCACTCAAGCGCGTCTTGCAACTGGATGGCCCACTCAAGTTGAGCCTGCACTGAGATGGTACAGTCCTTGAATATATTGATCTTGATTATGTCTAGGGCCTGAGAAACACTTGGATGTTCTGATTCAAACACGAAGGTAAGTAGGAAACTGTCTGTCATAAGTGAGCATGTGGTCGTCCCCTTGCGCAACTCGGTCTCTGTGTACCAGTTCCTTGGAACTGTGTCCAATGTGTGAATGAATCTGTGAACCCATTCATCCTCGGGAATGTCCGACCAGTTCTGTTCACATGTCTGAATGTGTGCCCTGGGGTCAGTTTCTCCTGTATACTTCTGCGGGACATACTCTTTGTCGACCAAAAATTTGATCGCCATCAATCTTTTAATATCATCCCATGATGCGATATTTTCTTTATGCGTATACCACCATCTTGCAGGTGTGGCTCGTACTACAAGGTCCATAGCTGTGATCCTCTGCTCATAAGGAATCTGTTGCTCAAACTGCTCGGAATTCCTGAATATCTATTAGACCATGATATGATGGAATCTTAGTGATCTCTGCGCCAATCCATGGCAGTGACTTACTCATAAACGCACATCTACGCGCTGAGACTTCGTAAAGTCTGTTCTTCCAGTTCTCTAGACCAATATCGGAATCTGATGCGCATGAGCTGTCGCATTGCCAACTAATGTTCCCTTCTGCGGTTGGACTGATGTAGTTGCTCTGGTTCGTAGTCATCTGGTAGAGACTATCCATGTTATGTGCCTCCTCCTCTGCTCGGATAGGTTCGATGTATCTAGGACCCTGGTGAGGATCCAGCGGCGCGATGACCTGGATCTGCGCATCCTCAAAGGTCATTTGTCTTCTCTTTAGGTCGATGATAGATTTGCTACCAATCTCCCAATCGATACTTAATAGTGTTGGATACGGTCGACTATCACCAATGATTTCTATAACCTCGAATTCCGCAAAAGTACAAACTCCGTCAATGTCAACTGGCACCTGTGGCAGTCGACCCAATGGTGATACTCGCTGCTGGTTAGCTAATCTCAGGTGGATAGGTGATCTGACTGATTGAGGGCTACCCATCTGTTCCCATGTCTGCTTTGTTAGAAAATTCACCTATGATCCCAGATCTAAGACGACTTCGTCCATTTCGAACTCTCCAATCTGTGCTGTGAGTTTCATCTCTCTTCCGGTCCTTGTATGTCCTGTAATATTATGAACAGCGCGGTGTGCAATGCCCGAGAGAGAAGGTTGCTGACACTGATCTATGATGCGCTATAGCTCGTCAATAGCTTTTTCATTTCTCAAGAGCTTCAAGCAATTGCGCAGGAAGGATTGTATACTTCCTGTCGATTCATCCTCGTCGCATCTTCCCGATGTGGTAGCCTGTGGTATTTGTTCTGGGCTATCGCCACAAGGTGCTTGCTGCGATACGCCCCTAGACGGCGGTACCTGCGATCCTGATTGTGTAGGTTCATCGAAGGAAGCCTTGGCTTCATGAAATGTCTCTTTACTCTTCTGTAGGTCGAGTGCTATTGCTTTACTAGGGGCTCTGTGCACCCACTCCTGACTTGTGTTCTTTTCGGTCTCCTGCGATGTCCCACTGGTGGAAGCACCGCTACGAGTCACAATATTGACTCTTGGTTCTGGTTCTTCCTGCTCAGCAACAATAAGATGGATGTTCTGGTGTACTGCTGGCTTAGGATCTTTGATTTTAGCTATCAAGGTAGGACACTCCTCTATGGTATGATCATAAGATTTGGAGTAATTACAAGTAGTAGTGGGGCTCTAACAGTCCCTAGCATAGTGTCCTACAAATCCGCAGTTATAACAAGTGATTGGTCCACGACCATGGCCAAAACCCTCTCCTCTGCCGAAGCCTTCTCCTCTTGCAAAGCCTCCTCCGCGGCCTCGTCCTCTGAATCCTCCTCCCCGGCTGCCATAAGTCGGATCAGGCAGTGGTCCTGCTGCTGGACCCTGTGTTTCTGACTAGACTCTATATACGTCATGTTTTCTATCTAACATGAGATCATAGGCTCGATAATTCTGGTCATCATGTCTGACAGAGCTGCAGAAGACACAGTATAGGTTCTTAGGTGTCTGTACATACTTCTAAAGCAAAGGGCATTGCTGAGGCGGATGTCCTTGTGTTTTGCATATTTCACACCATGGCCCTTGCGTTCGTGGTAAGGGGTTAGGAGCCCCTGACGCTAAAAATTCTACAAAGACTGGACAGTTGTCTTTGGTATGACCCTGTGCTCTACATCGTAAGCACCATATGTCTTGCATAACCTCTTTTCCTTTCTTAAGTTCATGTATTTGTAACGTGAGGTTGGCCAACTGGTTCTGTAGAGTTGTCATGCCTGCACTGGTTTCTGCTAAAGGTGAAGCTTCTAGCTTCATCGCCATCTCCAACGCGTCATCCTGTGTCTGGAGTTTTTGCTACATGAGTGGCACTCTGATGTGAGGGAGCAGCGCTGCAATAAACCATTCCTTATTCTGCTTCGGCGCAAACTCAAAACTTACTTGGTCTATAAGAGATTTGAATTTCTGGTCAAAGTCCCATACTGATTCTGATGGTAGCTGCTTAATATCCTTTAGCTCTGTAATGCACTGAGATTCAGACTTAGGTTTCTTGAACTCTTTAATCATGGCGTTCTTGACCTAGGCAAGTGTCTTGGGTACTGTGGTATACTTTATGTACCATGTTAAAGCTCGATCTCTGAGTGTAGTGACCAACTGTACAAGTTTAAGGTTATCGTCATTGATTGTTTTAATGGTCCACATGGCTTCACATAGAAACCAATGCTGTTCCAGGTCCTCTGCTCCTGTACCCTTAAAGGTAGGTAGCTTCATATCATCTCCCATTCTATTTCTCCGCGGTGGGTTCTGATTGACTGGATTACTACCACTTAGCGGTGTAGGTGAAGGTGATGTAGCGGTAGTAGGTACTGTCTGTGAAATACTGGATGGAGTACCTACGGGATTACTCTGAGTCTCGGTCTGTTTCTGTGGGGTATAGGGCTGGTAAGGTATACCCCCCTCTGGTTCTTCTGTGGTACTAGGACTCGGTTGCCTAATATTGTCTGAACTATCTCCAAATACAGGAGAGCCAAAAGCTACTTTATATTTCTTTCCACTACGTGTGCTTCCAATGTCATCAAAATCACTTTCAAACTCTTGTGACATTACTATCTTTACTTATTCATCTGAAGTCATGTCCATTACTCCTTTTTCATGTAGCAGCATCTTAATGGACAAGTTTAGAGACTTTAGGTACTTACCACGATATCCTTTGAAGAAGTACCGCTCGGCCTCGCTGAAGCTTTTTCTCTGGTCAACTGCAAATTCTGTAACAAATCCTCCTAGCACACTCGCAAGCCAGAAGTCCACTGCTCTCGTAATGGGATTGTCGAGGTTCTGCACGGTCTGAATCAGCTCCGGTGTCCAGAAAATGTTTCTTTTCTTCTTGAATATGTTCCTATCTGTCAACTTGGATAACCAGTCGAAAAGCTCGTTTCCATAGGTTGAAAAAAATATGGCGTGTATATCTGAAGCGACATGCTTTTGTAACCAGTCCTCTGTGCTCAGTTTAGGGCTCCGATTTTCTTTCTGGGCAAACTGCCTTAGGTTTGAATCCAGCCACTGGTGAAACTCTTCTCTGGTGGTATGCCAACAGAACATTAGCGCTCGGTTGTTCAAAACTGGCAACGGAACCATTTGTTGGCTGCTATGGGCAGACCCGGGTTAACTATAATCAACCAACATCACCCCTAGATCACCGGCCCTTTCGGCGACAGACCGCAAAGCGGCCTGAAGTCTCACCTGAAGTGACTCTAATGGGTTGGCCAAGGACTCAAGCATCTTGGACCAGGTTCTGTGGAAATCCTACTAGTGGCTCGCAGCTCTCCTAGCTGCGAGGTCTCTTTCTGCGCGTCGCGCGATCTCCTGCTCGCGTCGTACAATCTCCTCGCCTCGCAGCTCTTCTAGCCGCGAGATATTCCTTTATACCGTTGCACGATCCTTTCCCGCGGTGCGCACTTTCCCAGACTCGCGATATCTCCGACCTTATCGCATCGCCGCACACTGTGCGACACGCAGTTCCTGCCCAATGCTAAGTCCTTAACCTGCGGTATCGCGCACCGTAGCTCCTCTGCCGGTGCGGTATCATCTCTCTGTGATATCCTATCTTCGCGGTTTAGCGCACTTAGCATTGCTCGTGTCGACGTGCAAGACTTAACATACAAGGCTATTCGATACTGCAATAGAGACTGTTTCACGCAAAGCATAAATGAACCATATACAGCATGCCAAAGACTTTAACTTATGTTTACCCTTCTATATTGCTGTGAATTGATTAACACATTCATTCATTAAACTGTGAATGAAGTCCATGAGCTGACTGAGAAATGCATAAGGAAACATAACACATAAACCAATCGCATAACACTTGATTTTAACGTGGTTCACCTCCAGGATGGAAGTTACGTCCACAGAATTGTGTTTTTATTATAGCTCAGGGGAAGGTAAAACACAGTTCTACTGCGCCGCATATGCAGCTTAAGATATTCTCTCTTAGATCTCTTTTCTCTTCTATATTGCTCTCCTACAATATACTCTTCCCTCTCTGTCGATCCCTGCGGATCGTTACATACATATTCTATAAGCCAGCTACTGATTACCGTAAGATTGCTACCGCTAATAACATAGCCAGAGCTAGGATTTTACAACAGTCTAATAATATGCAAAACACTGCTAACAACTGAATGAACCAACTAACTAACCAACAAAAATGACTAGCTAACCCTTTTACAATACAAAATATATCCTTTTATAGGCAGCCCGAAGGTCTCGCCATTACAACACTGTGGGCTTGTCCCAACAGTAACCCAAAACCCTAACTAGTGACAGTCGGCCATATCTGTACTTGAGGTAGTCGCTTTCCGTCACACCACAGCTCTCTGCAGTCTTCCATGCTTCCCGACACTGATCATGGGTACTATGCATCGCTTTGCTTTTCTGTCCTTCGCCTTCAACACTTCAGCCTCGTTGCTCCTTCTCCTTTATGAGGGTCGCTGAGCCCTCCTGTCTTCCGCCGCTGCCTTCAATGCAGTGGTTGAGCTCTCTCTTCTCGGCCGCTCAGGTACCGTTGCCTTTCTTGACTTTTCTATCTTAAAAGTCATGGTTTTCGGCTCTGCTCTCCAGCTGGAAACGTGCTACGGCGTTGTAGCTTTGTCTTAACTTCTTTCCGCCAAAACTAGCAGCTTCTTCTGTAGCTGCGGGACCCTGCTCCAACATTCTAACATCCAACATCGAAAGCTGGGAGAGAGACCTGCACAATGTAACCATTATAATTGTAATCTTTAAAATATAATGGAAAAACTATGATTTCATTAAACTTTAAACTAGACAGGCCGTTACCTGAGTAAATTTTGTGTTGGATAAGTCGTGGAGGTGAAGCCACTAGAGCCCAACTCAATGACACCCCATAGAAAGATGTCGGGAGCTATGAATGCGCAGTGTTACAACGAAACCCTGAACCACAAATTAAAGAGAATAAACACCATGGAAGGAGCAGACCAACCAGAGGCAAAAACACTTCTTCACCGTGCACTATCAACAACACCCACAGTTCTCAAATTGGTGGCGAAACCAACCTCAATGCACAAGTGCTTCTTTAACAGTCAACAAGTTTATAAACCGTAGAGTATTTTCACCCTACCCAAGCTCACAGAGTTTCTGGAGGACAGGTTTAATTCTTGGAGGTCAACACAAAGCCATGGCACCCATGATCTCGTAGCTTGGCCGCACCGTAGTGATGAAAACCTCACAATGAAAAGTGTAGGGTTCAGATAGATCATAAGTCAACCAAAAACCTAATGGTGTAATCTCCTCCCATGTGTCCACCAATAATTTTCACCATCGTGGGTTGAAAACAATAGTTGATTACACTATTGCCAATCTGCATTATATCATTACGAATTAAGTCAAAAACCATTTCAATAATGTGATTTTGATTTCCAATAATGTAAAGTGATCATGGTTATGTTAATACCTAGCTTTAAAAACCATAGGATAAAGAAATGGTATTTTCGTTTAATGATTATTGTTTTTTAGACAAATTAGGATAGTATTTGCTAACTATGTTTTATAGAACGTAATTAAATGACCATACTTTTAAATAGTAAACTGTATTTAAAAGTGTATTTTATAGCTAAAGGATACACGAGGGAACGATGTAAAAGATACAGATAAAAAGAATTCTAAGTAGAGTTTTTAAAAGTTTGAAGAAGAACTCATTCAACTATGAAGGAAACCTTGGACCAATTTCTGCAAACAATGCGTAGTTAGGAAATCAAATAAGTACCACCTATCTACTTCTGATATGGTTCTTGATTGTAAACCAATGACTGATTATTGAGAAAAACAGTTTAAGAGTCAAGTAGTTTTCTATCTATTAAGAAAACATATAATTATAGAAACCCTAGGGTAAGGGTAAATTTTGTAATACTTCTAATGAGTACGATGACTTAAGAGTTCTTAGAAAACAAAACTCTATGGATAAGAAAGGTTAAGTTATAGTTCAACAACTTGGAGTATTTCTTTCATGTTTACAAAAGGATTCAAATGAATACTATCGAAACCAAACTCCAAATGTTTATGACAGATATGAAATTTAAGCATAAGTTTGCGAAACATATCTCTACCTATTTAAACATTAGATCACAAATACTTCTGAGCAGAAGTAGGAGTATTCTTCAGAAATGAACTTAATCATCCAGTTTGATTTGGTTCCACTTTGACAGTAGATTGGTTTTGCATTTAACCTATTCTTCTACAGTTTTTCTTTTTACCCTCAATAGGCTGTCTCATGACGTTCAAAAGGTCAACGTTACCTCTTACAGAGACAAGCTGCAAATAAACATTTTTAATACTAGCATTATATTTTATGCTAGTGAAGTATTTTTCTTGATTTGGATATTTCTGGAACAAAATGCTTACTTGTTAGAACCTGTAAAAAGAACCATCATTTCCATGGTGTTAGCTATAAGCTAAGTAAGCCTCGATCACACCTAAGAGTTCTCCCTACTTGAAAAAAGAAGACAATAACATACTTAGCATTAGTTAAGATTCAGATTTTCTTTTCTAGTTTCTGAAAAATGCAACTACTATGTTTAAACAATACTAACACAATATTTAAGATAAGTCTTTTTGTTATACATAACCATATAAAAGAAGTAATCTTTATTTTTCTTTCAAACTGTTTAAATATCCGCTAACAGTTAATGGTTCATTAGATTTGACACTTGACATTTTATGTCACATGAAAATTTTTAAATTTTTATGAATTTTTGAGTTATTACAACAACTCAACGGACAAAGAAGAGAATGGCAAACTAGAAGGGTTTATAACATTCATGCTTAGACTAATAGACTTGCAAGGGAATCCAATCGTTTCTGATTCAGATAAGAGTAGCATAGAGGACAATGAGGGATCACATGCCAGCAAGGAAGTTTTTGAAATGCTCCCCAGTAAAAAGGGGAAGAAAAAGTGCCTAAATATCACCAAAGGGCCTATAAAACTTATTTGTGGGGTAAATGTTTGAATAGGACATGTAGGGGGAATGGTTGAGACTTCCCTAGTTGGAAAGATTAGGGATCGTCACCCTAGTCCCAAGGAATTGGAAGAATAGGTTAGGATCAATTTGGAGAATCTATTACATTATGAAGCAAAAACTAGTGCTGTAACCAAGGAACGGTTCAGTTTCAAGTTTAAATGTGCACCAGATGTTGATATGATCTTACTTAAACATTGGAGCTTCGAATCCATACCCATACTGCTAAAAAAATGGACTCCGCTCTTTGACACCGAGTATGAAAAAATGGATACTCAACCTCTATGGGTCTGCCTCCCCAACATCCCCTAGGAATTCTGGAACTTGGACTCGTTCCGGGATGTCATAAATGCATTGGGGATTTTTTGGATGATGATCTTTCATTTCAGAACACACAGATAAAATTAGTTGCTCACATACTCATCTCCCTCAACATCAAAATAGATATTCGTGAGTATCTAAACCTAGTATGGAGAAATGACATTAGAAGACAAATTCTATACTATGAAGGAATTCCTTTTAGATGCCACAGATTCCATGGAATTAGACACCTAGCAAAAAATTGCCACCTGGGTTTCACAAAAAAAACGACCAGGAAAATATGGAGTCTTAGGGCAGAAGTAGCAAAGGAGGAAGTTAGGACCAAGTTGGGGTGCAAGGCCGATATACCACTCAGAGAGGAGGATGAACCCCTTCAGACTTTAGAACTGACAGAACTACAAACAAGTGAACACTGGGAAGATACATCACAACCTATGCAGTAAGAGACAGATCATATTACAGGCAAGATTTATGAAACACCCTCAAATGGTATTTTGCTCAAAATTTCAATGAATTCTTTAAACATAAAAAGTACAGAACTGAAAAGGTCTCCCACTAGAAACACTACCCAAAACAACCTCGTCTCACAAACCCAACCCTCCATATCATTATATCCCTCCCCCCTTGTTATCTCCCCTCCTTGGAATACTACATCCCATTCCCTCTCCTCAACCTCAACAATTCACTTCCATCTTAGGTCGAGAGACATCCCTGCTTTCCCCGATCCCCCCTCCTCACACTCTAGGTTAGGACTAAAATCTAACATTTCATTAAAAGGAAAAGGAAGAGGATGACCCACACTTATCTCTTGAGCACTACAAAAGGCTTTGAAGGACCAAGCAAATGGAAGGAATAATTTTTTTTAGGGCACTTAGAGAAGTGTAGGCCATGGTATGGGTTCCCAAATGAATATCCTCTCTTTAAATTGTAGGGGCCTGGAAAGTACCCAAGAAAAAATTGCCCTAAAAGTGATGCTTCAGGTAAAAAATCCGTATGTGATCCTTCTTCAGGAAACAATGGGGATAGGAACAACGGTTACCAAACTACTAAACTCCATCAATCAAAACTATAACTTTCTTTCTCAAACTATAAAGGGACACTCCGGAGTGCTGGCTGTAGGATAGAATAAGCTCACTGTAAACTGCCTAAAATCCTGGGGTTCTACCTCAAGAATGGGTCTATGGATTCACTGGGATGAAGCTAATATTCATTTCAACATCATCAACGTTTATGGACCCTATGAAAATAGGGTCTCTTTATAAAATAATTTTCTCAATTCCCTTTTCTTTAAGGAAGAAAATGTCATAATAGGAGGATATTTAAATTTCACCCTAGGAACATAAGAGATCTGGGGATTAAGAGCTGGGATGGATCCTTTGGAAGTCTATTTTGCACATTTATTACAAACCACTCAGCTGGTGGACCTCGAACCTATCAAGATAAAATTGACCTGGACTAACAAAAGAATGAGGGAGAATAGAATTGAAAAAAGGTTGGATAGGTTTTTGATAGCAGAAATACTCCCAGGAAATACTTTGATGTTCATACAATGGGTTGATTATGGTGGAGAGTTTGATCACCTCCCATTCGTTTTGTAAATTTTGAAGAACCCCAAAAAACCAACTAGCCCCTTCAAATTCTGTAGAGCATGGCTAAAAAATGAGGAAGTGATCCACTTAATCCAAAAAATATGGATACCTTTCACAAATCATAATTGAAATCATGGCCATCTCTTTTTTCCCAAAATCTCTCATGTATAAAATCTCTCCTCAAAGACTGGACCAAATAAAAAAAAGGAGGTTGAAGACTAGGCACTAAAACAGTTAGAATTGAACATTGCAGAAATTCACAATTCTGAAGGTGGAGGTTTTCTCTCCAAAGAGGACAAAGAAAAGTTGAATACCTTGGAATCCAATAGGGACAAACTCTTTAAAGAAAATGAGGAATTCTGGAGATTAAAAAGCAGAGCAGTTTGGCTTGCAAGTGGCAATGACAAAACAATTTTTTTTCAATCCTTCGCAATAGGAATACAGATGCAAATACCATTTGGGAGTTAAATAACTCCAATAATGAGGTGTGATCCTCCTTTGAAGACCTAGCTAGGATCAATAAATCACATTTTGAATCTCTCTTCAAAGTAGAGAATCATGCGATGATTGTAGAAGTGATTCAAATCTCTCAATTATTTCCTGGAAAAATCATAGAAGAGGATAACATTGAACTATTGGAAGAGATACCTGAGGATGAGTTAAAGGAAACTCTGCACAGTTTCCAGAAGGAAAAAATCATAGGGTTGGATGGATGGACCATTGAATTATTTTTGGCTTTATATGATACAATTGGGCTTGATCTACTCCACCTGGTTGAAGAAACCAGAGTAAATGGCCATATGCACCCTCCCCTTAATACCATGTTCATTTCCCTCATCTCGAAAAAGGATAAACCTAACTCTTTGGAAGACTTTTGGCCAAGTTTCTTTATGCAACATTACTTATAAAGTTGTTGCAAAAATAATTTCCCAAAGGCTCAAAAAGGTGCTCTCAAAAATCATCTCTCTTGAACAATTTGGATTCCTTGAAAATAGACAGATCCATGAAGCTATAAGGGTTTCTCAAGAAGGGCATCACAATATAAATACCAAGAAGATAAAAGGTGCAATTCTAAAAAATGACCTCTCAAAGGATTTTTATAGGGTAAGCTATCTATATCTAAGACTGATCTTAATCCATTTGGGTTTTAGCTACAATTTTATAAAATGGATTTTTTGATGCATCACTACAACTTCTTTTGTAGTCCTCATAAAAGGACCAACGTCTCCTTTATTTACCTCAGAAAGAGGCCTTTGGAAAGGATTTCCTCTATCAACCTTTCTCTTCTTGTTGGTGGCAAAAGGATTTAGTAGAACTTTAATTGATGCAAAGAGAAGAGGCATATTCATAGGGATTAGAATTGGAAACAATTTGAACATCACACACCTCCTCTTTGTAGATGATTTCCTTATCTTTTGTGCTAGTTCGAGTAGGGATGCATACAAGATTTTGGGGATCCTGAATATTTTAAGCAAAGCCACGGGTATGAAGCTAAATGAACAAAAATATACCCTCAACCCCATAAATATTGAAGGCATGGATCTAAGAAGATACACATATCTCTTCCATTTTAACATTAACTCTCTTGAGGATGGATCAAAATACTTGGGATTCATATTGAAACCAAATAGCTATAGGAAGGAGGATTGGAATTGGCTGCTGAAAAAACTAGAAAAAGGATCAACACTTGGTGTAGTCGATGGCTATATAGAGCTGACAGATTAGTTTAATCAAATCGGAGTTAGAAGCAATTCCTATCTATTGGATGTCTCTTTCCTGGATTCCAAAGGCCATCTTTGAAAAAACTCAAAAAATTTGCTCCAAATTCCTTTGGTTAGGAAATAATGAAAAAATTGTACTTCCTTGGGTAAAATGGGACAATATAGCTCAACGAAACCCTTGGGTGGATGGAGACTAAAAAACATTTAGGTTTTTGCAAAATCCTTAGTGGCAAAGGCAGGTTGGAGGCCCATATCTTCACATAGTATTTGAAATGAAGTTGTCTTCACAAAATACATACCCCCTGACTCTGTCCTGGACTGGATAAGAAACTCTACTTTCCTGAATCCATCTACAAGCTTAATCATTTGGAAATCCATATGTAATGCTTTTCCTGTCATTGAGAATGGCCTAGCATGGAAGATAAAAAATGGCTCTCAACGACGTATAGGTGTGGATCCCTGGCTTGGAAGTAAAAATCATCATATTCTCCCTCAACCAGTCATACAATAGCTAAACTAGAAGGGATACTACCATCTCAATCACATAGCTGATCTAGGGTCTACAAATATATGGCAACAAGGGTGGAAAGGGGATAGAACGATGGATGTCCTAGAATTATTGATCACAACTTGGCTCTGATATACTAACAATCTCAAAATTGCTCATATCAGAATAACCGACTCTCCGGATGAACTGATTTGGGCTCATGCGACCCATGGACAATATACCCTAAAGATTGGATATCAACACTTAATATTCACAACAAAACAATGAGATCCCCCTTGGTGGCAGAAAGGTATATGGAAGCTAAACTTCCCTCTAAAAGAAAAAATATTCATGTGGTGTGCTTTGGCTAATAAGCTCCCAAATTGGTACAAAATTAAAATACGAACATTGGAAGGCCCGAGATGGTGCACCCTATGCAAAAATGACTAATAAAACATTACACACCCTTTTGTATCTTGTCCCTTCACAATTGTTTTTTGGAATATATCACAAATTCTTTTAAACCCAAATCTTACATGGCAAGGCCAAATTTGGAAGATGCTTGGAATTCATGGACAAAGTCAAACAATTTTGCTTCTTTGGAAGCTTTTCCCCTCATACACATTTGGGGTACTTGGATAGCAATAAATATAACCATATTTCATGACAAAGCATCCTCTCCCGAAATCATTGCAAGACATGCACTGGATATTATGTCATACTTTCTCAAGATAAAGATACCGCAACAATTCGTACCATTATTGAGGAACAAATAAATTTCACACAACCATGGGATTTATTGACAACGCTATCTCAACACCACCACTTCAAAATACGAATGGGATTTGGGAAGGGGACCAATAATTTTGCAGAACGACTTGCGCTAAAGCTCCTTCTTTGCTTTGCCTTAGGAAAAAAATGCAGAAACATTCAGATATTTGGGGATTCAATGGTTGTGATCAACTGGGTGAATAAAATTCAAAAGTTTAGAATTATAAATATCAGTCCAAGTTTTGAAGAAGTATGCATACTTATGGAAAATTTTGACGTCATAACCTGTCGTAATGTGTACAGGGAAAGAAACACAAAAGCGTAGGGTTAAAGATGGAACAAGGCTCCTGGAAGATCTCGAAAACACATACACGAGAAGTCTCTGAGTATTATCACATACCCTCTATAGAGATACAACATGGGTAAAAATTATAAAATTTTGGGACTATCAGAGAAAAATACGCAGACTTTTTCATAAGGGATTGTTTTTGGCAGATACATGAGCCATTCCGATGACTGTTTTTTTTCATATGATTGAAAATACATAGAAGCAGTGAAGACATATTGCTAAAGCACCAAGCTTATATACATGAACTTTCACTTTGACATAAATCTTCAATATTTTCTAGAGCTGAAAGGCTCTTTTTTTTGTAAATGTATGCATACTTACATTTTGCAGATGTAATTTCATTACTTATAAAAAAATACGCTTTTTTGTTACTTATATTCTAGAGCTGAAAGACTCTTTTTTTTGTAAATGTATGCATACTTACATTTTGCAGATGTAATTTCATTACTTATAATAAAAATACGCTTTTTTGTTACAATATATATAAATATATATGATTTTTCTATAGAAATTTGGAAATAAAGTCTATTTAACAAATTCAAATGTATAAAAACATTGTAGATACAATGTTGTATTAGGTATATTTACAGAATCAATTTTTCCAAATTAGTACCCATAAGGGAAATGGAAGAAGACAAAAAAATATACAACCGTGAAGAAGTTAGAGGCTTGATTAACAATGTTGTAAATGAGGAAATATAGTTTAATAGATACATGGGAATTATTGAACCATTAGAGCTAGAGGAAATAATGAAGAGTTTGAAGATAGAGGTGCAAAGTTGTAGAGTTAATAAGGAAATAATACTAAGAGAAGAAGAGTAGTAAAACTAATTGAACAGTTAGATGATGTAAAACTTAGATATATTGTAGAGGAAAATGCATACTGGATCAAGTTCATTTCATGAAAAAGAAGGGAAACAAGACTCAAGGAGGAGATCACATGAAAGATCCATTCATTCTAGAAGTGTTCTTAGGAACCATAAGTGCTGCTAGGATTCTTAGACATCACTACTCTCCACCTCCTATAGTGAGGAAGTCATCTACATATGAGAAATGAAGGAGTTGTTTAGAAGTGTCCCTAATTAGTCATGATAAAAAAATATATGTGGAATAAGAGGGACAAGGGGATCTTAGGAAGATTAATCCATCCACTTTTGATGGTGAATTTAATAAGGGAGAAGATGTTGAATCCTAGTTATTTATAATGAGGAAATACCTCCAATTTCATAACTATTCCTCTATTATGGAAGCCATAATTTCCATTTACAACTGGTAGGGAAAGGCTTCAATTTGGTGGGATCAACTAACTCAAGTAAAAATATCAATTAAAATATGATTTCATGGAAGCAATTTAAAAAATATTTTCTACAGAAGTACCTATCAAAACATTACTATAACAACTTAGAACATGGAAGAGTTCTTTGAACTCAAGATGAGAGATACAAGTATGAAAGAGTACGAGAGAAAGATTTTAGAATTGCTGAGATATGCCAGGTTTATAAAAGATGAGAAGGTGATGATACAAAGGTTCATATGTGAGTTTTACCAGGATAAAATTTAGTTTGATGAACCCAAGACTCTTGAAGAAACAATTTGGAAAATCTAATACATATATGATCAAAACAAAGGAAGAGCATATTTTCAGTAAAAGTACATATCTATATTAGAATTTGAATGCCATTAAGATCTTCAAGTAGAGAGTTCTGATAATGTTGCAGAAATTGAATGGAGAATGAACATACAAACTAAGCAAAACAAACCACACAGGAAATTTACAAGTATTGCTCAGGAATTTACAGTATATTCATCATAATAATGTATGGTCATGTACAATGTAGTTTACATAGGTAGATTCGAATGCATGAGTAATGAATTCGAATCCTCCAAGTGGATAAGACTGTATCTTACTGAATCTCTAAGTCAAGGTCTCCCAATCAATATCAGAGTCCAAATAAACAACTCCCCGATTACCAATAACTCCAACAAGTAGTAACAACTAGTTAACTCAGTGCAACTGAGTGTGGTAGGTAGGAAAAGCACTCCTCCCCATGCAACCAGGCATTATCCATGTATTAGTAGCACTAGCCTAACTGACTGTGAAGTAACTGATTGTAACTAAGGGATAACTAAGACTAACTAGTGCTAACACCAATTGACTGAAGTAGGTTGGTGCCGAGACTCCCAGTGGCTCCTAAAATGTAGGGATTGGTCTAGGAGGTGCCCTAATTGATGCATGCACATGCAGTAAGTGGAATTTAACCTCTATTAGTGTCCCCCACACTTCAATGACTGGTACATGTGGCCCCATTGGGCCATGTAGACCCAATTGCACTAGTGGACCCATTTAATTAAGTTAAGGTTCCTAAGTTAGGCAATAATTAATCTAATAGACATTTGACCAAGGGAGGATTAATAATCCTAACAATCTAAACATTATTATAACAACTTAGAGGATGGAAGAGGTCTTCAAACTCAAGATGAGAGAAATTTGTATGAAAGAGTATGAGAGAAATATTTTAGAATTGCAGAGATCTATCGAGTTTATAAAAGATGAGACGGTGAATATACAAAGGCGCTCATATGTGAGTTTCTTGCATTTACCAAGCTAAAATCTAGTTTGATGAACCCAAGAATCTTGAAGAAACAATTTGGAAAACCAAATACATATATGATCAAAACAAAAGAAGAGCATATTCTCAGTAAAAATACCTATCTAAACATTATTTCAACAACTTAGAGGATGGAAGAGGTCTTTAAACTCAATATGAGAGAAATTAGTATGAAAGAGTATAAGAGAAAGATTTTAGAATTATAGAGATATGTTGAGTTTATAAAATATGAGAAGATGAATATACAAATGTTCATATGCAAGTTTCCTGCATTGACCGAGATAAAATTTAGTTTGATGAACCCAAGACTCTTGAAGAGACAATTTGGAAAACCAAATACATATATGATGAAAACAAAGGAAGGGAATATTTTTAGAATTCCTAGAAATATAAGAAGGAATACAAGCAATATCAAAGAAAGAAGGTATTTAAAACTCATTTGTTTAGGAACGAGCCAAATTCATATAAGTAAAGCAATCCAACTCAAAATGGACCCAGGATGTCAGAGCCTTTGGGAAAAAGAACAAGGTAGTAATTAAATCTTGGGGAAGCGAAGGAAATCATTTGTTTATATATTTTCCTTGAAGATGAGACAAAATGAGGACTATGCACAATACACAACAAGAAATTACCATGGAATCATGTGGTAAAAATTGCAAGAATTTGTGCAACCTTAGAAAGTTGACCGATAGATCATCGCTCCAACATGATTGGGGTTGAAACTAAGATTTCCAATTAATATTCCAATTTTAATTTATTCATCAACAAGTCATAGTTATATTTCTCTTAATTTGGTTGAAATATTTCATCTAAAGATAACTAAGTATGTTAAATCATAGATGGTTCACTTGGTTACTAGAACATGAAAATTGATGAGTTAGTAAAGGGTTGTCCATTATATATGAATGGAATAAATACTTTTCATATTTGAACACAATATCACTTGGTTCATATAATGTACTTATTGGTATGGATTGGTTAGATGTACACCATGTCATGTTAGATTTCCATGATAAGTCCTTAACTTGTCTTGATGAACAAGGAGGGAAAAATATAGTCAATAACATTCCAAGGCCCATCTCTATAAAAAATATTTGATCTTTGCAGTTGAATATATGCTTCAAAAAAGGGTGTCAGTTGTATGCATCTCATGTGTAAGTGTCTGATATATGTAAAATCCCAACCTTGGAGAATTTTATAGTGTTTTTTTTACTAGGGGAATTGACAACTGGTGTCTGGGATGGTACTTGCGTGACGCGGGGTCTATGGATCCATTCCTGCTACCACTATACCCCTAGGTTCCCCACAACAACCCATAAGCATGGGACACGGGTAAGCCCGAGTGTGATTTGAACTCGTGACCTCCTTTACAACATGTGACTTCATATCAAGCGGATCACCAATGAGCCACACCCATGCGGGCAGATAATTTTCTAGTGTTTCAAGAGTTTACATATGTGTTTTAAGAAATACCATGATTTCCACTAAAAAGAGACATTGATTTCTCTATTGATTTGGTGCTTGGAGTTTCCCTAGTTTTTGAAGCTTCATACAAAATGAGTACACATGGGTTGACAATGTATAACTACATCTAGAAGAATTGTTAAAGAATGATATACATGCCCAAGTGTGTCTCCTTAGGGAGCACAATTATTTTTTGTGAGGAGAAAAGATGAAACTCTTAGGTTGTGCATTGAATTCAGACAATTGAAAAAGGTCACTTTGAGGAATAAATATCTTATACCTGAAATTAATGACTTGTTTGATAAGCTAAGAGTATAAAATATTTCCCAAATATAGATTTGAGATTAGGCCACCATCATGTAAAGATAAAAGATGAATACATTAACAAGACAACTTTCAGAACCAAATATGGTCATTATGAGTTTGTATTAATACGATTTGGTTTGGAAAATGTACCAGCTACTTTTATGTGTTTAATTAATGGAATTTTCATGTATTATTTAGATAAGTTTGTCATTGTGTTCCTTGATGAAATTATTATTTACTTTACATCAGAGGAGGAACATGAAGATCACTTGAGATTAGTACTACAAGTGCTAAGAGACCATCGACTTTATGTTGATTAAAGTAAATTTTCCTTCTACCGAAAACAATGCATCATTTGGGACACATGTTTTATAAATAAGGAATAACAATATATCTAGATAAGATTGCAGCTATTATGGAAAGGCATACACCCATAAATGTATCAAAAGTATGGTCATACATGAGACTTGATAGATGCTACATAATATTTATAAAATTATTCTCAAAATGGGAATGTTCATTATATCAATATAGAAGAGGGGTCAAATTTAAATGGAAACCATAGTGTGGAATGTTTTTCCAACAATTAAAGAATTTTCTTACTAGTACACCCATTCTCAAGATTTTTGATCTAAATGACTATCTTGTGGTATGTATAGATCCTTGCTAAGAAGGAATTGGTGGAATCCTTATGCAAAATGGGCATGCTATTTGTTATGAATCCATAAAGCTTGAGGAGCATGAGAAGCAATATGTCAGACATGACTTAGAGATTGTTGCCATTGTACATGCTTTGGATATGTGAAAACATTATCTAATGGGTAGAAAATTTAAGATAAGTCATATCATAGTGGTCTAAAGTATTTAATTGAAAAATAAACTTTGAATGACAAGCATGCAAGATGGTTATAATTCATTTGTGAGTTATTAAACATATGAAAGTTAAGGTGAATAAGGTTGTCGCTGCACTTAGCATAAGAGTACATGCAATACATGCTACAATAAGTAAATTAGTTGAGAAACACAATTTTTGAGGTTGTTATATCAAATGAACACCACCTTCAAGTAAAAGGATTACAACAAGAACAAGTACAATAAAAATATGAAGGTTACAAGTTGGGAGATGATGGAATTCTTATACATAAGAATAGGGTTTACGTTCCTAATTCAGATTAATTGAGAAAATTGGTAATGAGTGAAATGGATAAGATTCCATATATTAGACATATTAAATACCAAAATATAATTGTAGCAATAATATGTCAACACTTTTGACTAGAAATAAAGAAATACATTACTAAGTATGTATGCAATTGTATGGAATGCCAAAGAGTGAATGTGGACCATAGACATCCAACAAGATTGCTACAACCATTTTCAATACTAGAATCGAAATGGGAATTCAAAATGGAAATTGATTTCATCACTAAGTTGCTAAGGACATCAAAGCAACATGATTCAATCATGTTAGTGGTAGGAAACTTGAAAAAACTTGCTCACTTTATTCTAATTGAGTAAGCTCATAATGGATCTAATATAGCTTAAATTTACATGAAAGAGATTTTTGAGTTGCATGAGATACTTAAAAAAATTGTTTTAGATAGTGATCCAATGTTTAATTGAAACTTTTGGAAAATTCTATTAAAGAATTTAGAACAAATCTTAATAAAGTGCATCATATCATCCACAAACAAATGGACAGACTAAGAGAGTTAATCAAGTCATTGAAGATATGTTAAGAATGTATGTGATGGTCCATCCATATAAGAGGGAGGATTATTCGTAATTAGAAGAGTTTGTATATAATAATGGATATCTTGCTTCTTTGAAGATGAGTCCATTTGAATATTTTTATGGTAAAAAATGAAATGCTCCAATTAGTTGGGACAATCTAGCAAACATAGTAGTAATTGGGCCAAAGTTGCTTAAAGAAATGAAAAAGCAAATGGTTAAAATAAGACAATTTTAAAAAAACATAGGACATGCAAACGAGTTATGTCGACAGGGAAAAATAACAAAATAATTTTAGAGTGGGGGAGCATGCATACTTTTAAATTTAGGTTGAAGAAGAGATTCATAAAGACAAGGATTTGACCTAAGCTAGAGGATAAATATTGTGGGTTGTTTGATATTTTAACTAGGATAATGCTAGTTGCATAAAATTTCATATTGTGTTTCATGTGTCATTATAAAAAAAGCGTGTACCATATAATTAATTGATATTTGATTTAGATGGAACTAGAAGGATATATAATGGTACAACTATTACACATCCTAGACAAGAAGGTCAAATTACTTAAGGACATAAAAATAAGGTAGGTAAACTTCCAATGGATCCACTATAACCCCAAGGAAGCAACGCGGGAGCTTGGAGGCATACCGACATCTATTTTGATAATATTTTTATGTAATTTTTTGTAAATGTACAAAGATTTGATATGCACAAAGGACAATGTGTAAGTTAAGGGGGAGTGGAATGCAACACCCAATTTTTGACCTCATGATGTAATTATCAATGTAATGATGAAATGGCTAGAAGCTAGACATAAAGGGTCTAGGACGACCAAAAATATTGTAAATATGTACATTTGCAAACAATATAAAAATCATTGATGACTACAAATGAAGAAGGATGAAAAGAGATGACGTCTATGATTCCACGAGCATGGGAAGTGAAAGGGGGGTTAAGGGGACTGAATCATATTTAGTTATTAACTTAAGCCTTAGGTCTTGATTGTAAACTTTAGCTAGTGATATATCCCAAGGTTTATAAACCCATGTTTAAGAGAGTGGCTTAGTTAAACTTTACTTATTAAATATTCCAAGCCAAGAATAAAGGGTGAAAAGTGGGATCCTCATGAGTGCCACATGGAAAGTTGAGAAAATACATATAAAAGATTGGGGTTTGAGTTCAAATCATCATTCTAGGAATTATTTTCACCATACTTCATGCTAGTACATTATAGAAGGAAAAAAGGGAAAACAAAGCTTTTATACCTACTGATGCAAACCACCTCGGGAATAGGTGCTAATTGTTATTGTGCCTCTATGAGAGGAAACTTGGCCTACATATGATATTTCATGGACATCTTGTGTTGGAGCATTGTAAGGGAATTGTGATAACCTAAGAAATTTCTAGTAAATAAGGGGATCCCATTCCTTGAGATGTGTGGGCCGAGGGGGAAGAGTGCTAGTTGATTGGTGAGGTTGTAGAAGGGTTTTGGCACCAGAGAGTAGTATGATTTGTGGGTTGAGAAAAATAATTAGGAGCTTCATCCTAATGGAGTAATAGCCTCATCTCAGGGGTCACTTCTTTAATAGAAATAGTAAGTGTGACAAAGTCTCTACCATTGGGAGGAACATCCTCCATTTGCATCTAGTTGGATGAATATTTCTCTTGGAAATATAGGTTCCTCTATATTGTTATGAATTGTCGTGGTTATGTATTTATGCTATATATTTGTTTAATTACAATTGTGTAAATATTTGTGTGCATAAATTTAATTGTCATATTATAGATAAATCATGCATATTTCAAGATGAAAATTGGTTAATTAGCTTCTATAGTTTAATTTTGATGTTAAAATTATATAGCGAGCCAACGAAAAAAAATCGATATCAAAGTACACAATTTATGGTGAAATTGAGGACCTTGTAGCCTAGATAGTGTCAAGGGGATTATGGATATGTGAAAACATCAATGCCATTTCAAAATAAAAATAGAGAGGATGATGCATGCTTTAGTAAAATTAATTTCATCCTAAACCTTAATAAGAACTATAAACACTTAATATTGTAAAATATAATGCAATTGGTAAGTAATAATTCTATTGATATTGATGCTATGTCTAGTTGAAATCAATATGTTGTCACTATACTGATGAACACATTCTTGTTTGGTCAATAGGAAGGAGGATTCAACAACCTACTTGCCGACCAAGGTATTGCCATTGAAAAATGCCTCAAGTTCAGTCGGATTATTACTCCCATGTGTGAAAAATTCATAATCATTGCAAGAATTTGAACTTCTTTCAAATAATTGGCATTGAACAACTTAATACAAGAAATACTACTAATTATGTGTCGGTGCTACCTTAGTGCTTATAAAAATTGGTCAATTTAAATAACGATTGTCTTGCACCTACTTATTATTGCAATATTTCCACTCTCCACCATAAGCGATATATTTAGGGTTATGAAATGGAACATAGTTGACCTTATTATCACTGTACTAACTATGGATCTCCATTCGAAGTGATATATTTAGTGTTATGGAATGCAATATAGTTGTGTCATCAATGCCTTACTAAATGCTTGTTATTGAAAACCCTAAAATATAGTTGCATCCTTTATACTCCACACCCTCACTCACTCCATCTAATTTTATCAGATGAAAAAACCAACCAACCAACAACCCAATAGTACTACCAATCATTAATGGTATGGTGGTATCAAGTCATATTACCGAATTGTAGGTCCCGAGTTTGATATGCCACAAGAGTTACTGGGATTTTAAGGTGTGTTGATGTATATGTAACTTCGGAATGTATTCTTCTATGTATTTTATATTATTGTAACCCGATGTTTATTCCGGGATGTTTCTATTATGTATTTGAGT
>LPNX010558027.1:0-86409 GCA_001517045.1 Pseudotsuga menziesii
GATGATGACATCATCATCACATTTTTTCAGGTATTTCTTGTTTTTGGGGTAGTGGGGTCCATCAAAAGTATGCAGTGTGGGTACTCGTTGGATGCAGAATCAAATTCTGCATCCAACGAGCTCTCCCAATCGAAATTTGAGTAAAAACACGGGGAGATATGTCGAAAATACGAACACAAAAGTAGTTTTTTTCTTTCTTCCTCCAAAATTAATTAATATTATTTTATTATTTTAACTATTATTTTATTATTTTAACTATTATTTTATTATTTTAACTATTATTTTATTATTTTCCTTAGGAGGCCCATTTTAGACCCCAAAATTCCTCTAATGGGTACGTCTTGATTCATAGTTAGTGGTTTCACAGCTTAATGGTTCATATCGTATTAGGGATTCGATATTATTACAAATATTCTTACATGTGATATTGCTAGAACGACAATTTGAGAATATAACATACATACATGTTTCAAGAATTTTTAATCAAGTTGCTGACTCATATGCTAACTATGTGTTAGATTGGAATTTGTTTCATAGACCATAAGCATATCACAAACATACATTTTTGCACACATGTAAATAAATAAAATCGATCACCATAAAAGTTTTTCATTTACATCCAAAATGTGATGTCATAATACATAAGTGTCATAATTCAAAATTGGGGCTTTCGAGCCACCAAAATATAATACATAGTCGTACAAAAAGAAATACTCTTAGGCCTCTAAGCCTGAGGAGGAGGAGGGGGGTTCTGATCATGGTAGCACACCATGACTCTAGCTATCTATCGAAATAATCAAACCCATGCTCATGGTACACAAACCACCTGGCGCTGCATGGCCTCAGGAAAGTCCTCGACTTGCGCCATGGGTACCATGTGTGTCAAGCGTACGAAGTTTGTGTGAATTATTTGGAGCGTCCGCTCCGCATCTAGACCCATGATATCATCTCCTATTCCCCTCTATCTATGGCGAGGGAATCCATTCAGTCATCATGGTCCAACATCTACATACACATGACATATTGTCACTATGTGTCATCACACCAAAACATGTCTTTTGAGTCAATATATCAAAAAACACAAAAAAATTTAATAATTCAAAAAAATAAAAAAGTGGGTTTGGGATTCGTTACCTATGTTTCCATATGCCGCTCCTGGTGGTAGGGGCATGTCTAGATCTCCACAGAAGTCTATCCCTGCATTTGGGTAGTCATCGATGGCAATGATCTGCCTCCATCACCATGTAAAAAATTCTACTGGGTAGGGGTTAGCCACCCTACCTCCACCTAGTCTGCGTATAACATTTTCCCAATGTCGTTGGGCCGGATATCGAACTCCGTGTGGAGGAATGTCCACTCTAGGGATTAGCCCTGGTACACGCTCAAATAAGAATGTGCTCAGTATGCTTCCGAAACCAAAGTTTCTCACCCTGCCCATCTTGCAGTCACTGAGCTGCTACTTCATGTCGCTCAACAGTGTAGTGATCGAGTCATACACTGTGGGTCTCATACACTCCACCGCATAGAACATCAGTGGCCGAGAGGCCTGGTGGAGTGAAGCTAATCCAACTATCCTGCTGAGTGCCAATAGTATGGCCTTTAGTCCCAGCACCTGGATCGAGTTTTTCAGGATTTGAATCCTAACCCTTTCCATGTCTAGAAAGCAGTACACTGCAATGTACTCATTAATAGTCAATCCACCTCCAGCCCTGTGAGATCGGAGATTTACCACCTCTTCTCATTGGGATAATCTATTGATAAAGTATATGTCCTCAATTTCTATACTGAGCGACATCCCGTCAATATGAAAATACTCGAGTCTGGATCCCAGTAATCCACTAACATCTGGAGGAGTCTTGGTTTGGTCCTCAGGCTACCAAGACACCAAAACTTATACAAACCGCATGCCTGCAATGCTTGTTGGGCCATTAAATCACCTTGTAAGGCCTCTTCCACATCACCATGTTGCCTCTCCCTCCATTCTAAAGTCATCCTGCACAAAAAATAAGAGATTTGATTATTATTTGCCCTTGAAAACCTCATTCACGGCCTCATATGCGATTTTTTGCAAAACAGCGGCATATGTATGTGGGTTTGGGCGGTTTTTCCGCGTATGGCCAGCCCTATACGTGGAAAAAACCCCGATACCCATGTGGGTTGAAACACACAATTTATGATGGCATAAAAAATTAAATGGACCATGAAAACTTAAAAAAATTGCATGAAATAGGAAGAGGAGGACATGAGGAGTTGCCTGGATCAAACGATCTCAAATTTCGCCGGACGATGCTCCTGGAATTCGAGTTGGAATTTTTAAATTTTTTAATATTTATAGATTTTTTTTGAAAATTTTACCTACTTTCTATAGTTTTGACCGTTTCTGACCATTTTGGACTGTTTTGAACTAGTTTGATGATGTAGGAGTCCGTTTTGAGCGCGGTTTGACTGTGGTTTTGACCCATTCGTGCTGATTTCAGGTATTATGTCTAAATTGGCATATAGGTTAGGTTTCACATCCATTTGCACTTTGCATGACTTTATGATCATTTCATTATAACCTTAGGTATGAACCCATTCTATCTTGTTACAGAACCTCCTTGTTTCCTTTATAAGTGACATGATATGAATGGTAGAGCTTGACCATACATGGGTACCCTAGTTATCTCTTGTTTTTCATTTGGTGCCCATGTCGACATTTTTCCTTTAGGGTGTGGGAGTCCTTTGTATAGTATCACCATGGCTTTGCGCAAGAGCCTCATACTCCTCTTGATATTTTTTCTAGCCTTTTTCCCCAGGACTCCCTTATGTAAAGTTGTAATTGCATTATTGTCAGTTTTGCTTGCCTTATTGAGCCTTATGCCGACTTCCTTGAATTTGATTATCATCCGTGTAGCCTGAGTTTGTCTCATGTCTAGCTAAGCAGAGCCATTATATATATCTTTTTCAGCTTGATTCCCCATTTTACCGGAAGGGGAATTTCCCTCAAGTGTCGTTATCCTACACATGTTTCCCTACCTTGAGGATAGGTATGTTCCGCTGCTCGAAACTCATTTTTTTCCCCTTGACACTCGTCTCATCCTAGTTTGTAACTATAAAACACTTTTACTCTTTTTCAATATTTTCAAAATATTTGAAAAAGTCCAAAAAAATAAAAAAAAACCAAAAATCCGGACAGGAAAAGATGTTATCTTTGGCAGCAGTCGAGTGGTGTCTCCTTTGAACAGAGCACTATATATCACATCCATTTTTTGGGTTAATAGTTTGACTTTAAGAGCTATACTCGTTTCTCTGAGTTTATCTCCACTGATTGGTTAAGCTTCTAGTCCCTATGGAGCCTCGGTCGATGCCTCCTGTGTCACAGAGATGTCCCAGTTTTGTATATTGAGTCTATGCTGCTTGCATTCAGTCACCATTTTCCTTTATGCTATTGTTCGAAGGAAGTTGAAGCCTGAGTCATCCATTCCTTATTTTTCTTAACTTTGCATGTTGTCCATTCCTGGTACTATTACTGGTTTGTGGACATTATGATCGAGTCCTTCCACATTTTACATCTTTGCTAAGTACCTTGTGTTGGATGATGGGGGATGCCTTAATTCCCTCCTTCCAGTGGATTTCATCCCATCGAATTCAGATCATTTATTCCGGGATAGGAGTCTAGAGTCATTTTGAATGCCTTGAGACTTGCATTCATCAGTGGCAGGTTCTCTTACCATCGATAGTTTTGGGAATATATCAATGCCCCTTGATCGATGGATTCTTTCAAGTGTTCGACCTCAACATATTTATTCACACTTGTTAGATTGCACTCTAGTACCTTGATTCCCATTTTCATTATCGGTGGGTGATCTCGCATCTGTTAATGGTATACATCAATGACTGGTAATCAGGCGATGGACTACTGTGTCCAACCTTGACACCTCTATTCACATAGTAGGACATGTAATCGTAGCGGATTGTGTAGAAGAATTTCTATATTGGTGGCATTTTTGATATGCTACCTCCTTGATCATGCCGGTGCTCATGAGATTTCAGCTCTCATGACTTGATTCCAGTGTATGTTAGATATCTTCAGCCATTACAGAGATCTTGATCCATTGTATATCTTCAGCTTTCATGGAGATCATGATCCTTTGTATGTCTTCATCATGGAGATTCTGATCTATCTATATTGTATGTGGCGATGACCACATATGTCATATTTGGTATCATGCCTATTCATGGCCATTGTACTCTTATGTATCCAGGACTGCTGTATGTACTTGCAGTCATATGCATAGATATTTGTACCTTATTGTTGGATGGCTGGTTCTTCCACCTGGTTCTTCATCACTCCATTTTTTGGATGGACTTATAATGTATTTCAGCCATCGTATCACCCCTTAGACCTCACACATTAGGGAGCATCTGTTACAGCTGATTTTACCACACATGGTAGATCACACATTTATGGCCTTCCCTATCCCTCTGCAGACTCTTTGGACCCCATGGACTATTTTCTTACCTTTGATGTTTCCATAATCATCCCTAAAAACACATGTTATTTGCCATACGCGACTTTTAAACCCTTACTCGTGTATATACGTGGATATGACCTTTAAACCCGTGTACATCGGGATGTGTGCAAAAGGCCAAATAGTTTTGGATTTTTTCTTGATGTGGATTTGAGTCACTTGTCTCTTGGCCTTCCATATGCCTTGCGATCACTCGTATTTGACCTTCCATTACCCCATTGAAGCACTATATAAGGAACCCTTTGGATACATTGAAAGGAGAGGAATTGAAGAGCAAGAAAACTATAGTCCATTGGTGTCGTAGCTTATACTTGAGCCTGCATCCCTTTTTCCCTTGGAGCACTTGGTGTTCTTCCCAAGCTTTCCTTTTCTTCTGAGCTTGCTATCGAGAGATGGAGGATTGAGGCGGTGGAGGAATCAGTTTCTTCGATTCCCAGACGTGCTGACAGAGGTTGTCATTCTTGTAATCTCTGATTTATATTAATAGAAATATCTTTTCCTATCCAATGATGTGAATTTAAATGAATATTGAATCCATGGATGCTTTTAATTTCTTATACATTATTTATTATATATGCTAGAGTAGGTCTAACACCATTATATAGCCTACTTGTCTTGTTTTTTGGTTGTTAAGAGAGCAAATTGATAATACAAGTGAGATTGGAAAAGCTCAACGTGGATCTACATCAACCATCCGAAATAAGGTATGTTTTGAGATCCTTTAGTGTTAGATGTTTTATTTCTCTTGCATATTGGGAAGGGATTGATTTTTGTGGTTAATATGTCTGTTGTGGTACCCCAATCCATAGGACGTTTTCTCCACAACAACCTCCCCTTCATCCAAATTTGGAAAATCCGATATGAGCTCAGCAAAAAATAATGATTTCTTCGACTTTGCCAAAACAAAATCGAGATCAAACTCTTGAAATATCACAATCCATTTATTATACTTTCCCCCAATCATCCTTCCGGTGAGGATGAATTGAAATGGATTAATGTGAGCTACAACCAAAGTTTGGTGAAGGAGGATGTAATGTCTCAAACATTGAACTGCATGGACGATGGCTAAGGATAGATTCTCAACATGGGTATAACAAAGTTCTACATCAATAAGGTTTCGGCTAAGATAGTAGATGACATGCTCATGGGGCTCCTCAGCCTCTTGAATCAAGACCATACCAATCGTCTCTTGAGACATGACCACATAAATCAAGAATTCACAGCTATAATTTGGTGGACTAAGCACGGGGGTCGATGCCAAGGATTTATTCAAAGCATCGAAATACTCTTGGGCCTGCTCATCCCAGTAAAAAGGGGTGTCTTTCTTCAAAAAAAACATGAAGCCTTTGGTCAAAATGGAAAAATTGACCACGAACCTTTACAAGAAGTTCGCCATTCCTTGTAAACATTGATGATGTCGAATGTTATGTGGGGGCGATAATTGAAGTATTGCCTGAACCTTCAAGGGATCGACTCTAATGCCCTACTTGGACACAATTGAATCCTAATAAACAACCAACCTTCACACAAAATATGCACTTATGAGGATTTAACCTAATCTGATAATGATGACATCTTTTGAAAACCAATCTCAAATGATAAGGATGATGCACTCTCAAGCGAGAGTGAGCAGCTAGATCATCCAAATACACTTCAATAATGTTTTTAATATCATGTAAGGAAAAGGTCATGGCCCGTTGAAACGTAGCCTTGATGTTTTTAAGGCCGAAGGGCATCTTCCGATATGAAAAATTTCCCTAAGGACAAATAAATGCAGTCTTATGTTGGTCTTCAGGTTTAATATGTATCTAATTATATCCAAAAAATCCATCCATAAAGGAGAAAACCTCACTTCCCGCACACTCATCCAAGATTTGATTAATAAATAGTGTAGGGAAATTGGCTTTAGGACATACTTGATTTAAATCATGAAAATCAATGCATATTTGGATCGTTTCCTTCTTCTTATCCACCAGAATGGGTTTGAAACCCACTCCATCAAGGGAACGAGATAGATGAAACCAACTTTGAGAATCTTCTCTATCTCTGCTTTAATAGTGGGCACTTTATGTGGAAACATCCTTTGCAATATAGGGTAACAATGACTTGAGGAACCATTCTAGAAGAAACTCTGGTGGTATAAAGGCTTTAATTAATCTCTTTTGTCTACGCCACTCTTGAATGTAATCCAAAATGTGGGTGGATTTGTCTTGCCGAAATGTCAACAAGAGTTCGGTACCGGCGTCGTAATGCATAGGTAGCTGGAAGTGATCAAGAAAAGTCATCGCTAGGTCATTGAACCAAGTATAACTCCCCCTAGGAAACTCTATATACCATTTCACGACAGGACCCATGAGGGTCCATTGAAATAGTCTCAAACAAATAGAATCATCATTCAAGGAGTTCGAAGAGCACCAAAGATGGAAGGCCATGACATGCTCACCAGGATCTTCACCAAACTTACCTTTGAAATTTGGAATGTCCGAAGGAAGTTTGGTAGGGACTGCCAGCCATGCCAGTTCATGAGATACACAATCGTTTTTCAATCTTGATAAATCAAGTAGATTCAAATTCGCAAAGAAAGGGAGCCTAGGTTGATCCGGTTGGTTCCATGCTCCCTGATAGGACTGGTTTGCATAAGGATGATTGCTATATACACCATGGCCTTGTCTAGTGGGATAGTAACCTCCTCTCATTTGACCCATAAAGGGTTTCGTGGAAGCATTGTAATTTGGAGTACCATGAGACTGGGGTGCTACAAAGCCATAATTAGGAGACTGGTACATGGGTTGATACCTGGACCCATAAGGTGTGTAGTTTTATTCGTAAGATGGTCTGTAAGAAGGTCCATAAGAGGTTCCATAAGCTGGACCATGAGATGGTCCACGGGAAGGTATATAAGATGGTCCATAAGAAGATACATGTCCTATTGAAACATAAGGAGGAACATAGCCTTGTGACAATACGGTGTGAGCAGAATTAGAATGGACATGGCTAACAACAGAACTTTGGCCCGAAGGTCCACTGGAGTTAGGAGGAGGATGCATCATCAAAAAGGAATTTGAAGGGATTGGTGTTGAAGAAGATGAAATATGTGAAAGAATATAACTTGTGCCCCCAATATTCACATGTCTAGGTTCTGGTCCCTGAATGGGGACACTAGTACTAGGTCTAGGATGTGTATGTGAAGAAAATTCTACCGCAGGGATGGAAGGTGTAATGTGACTAGTGCTACCAAACCTCTCTACTTGGAAAGGAATGGAAGTGCCCCTAGGAACAACACCAAGGTAAACACCCGATCCGACATGGGGTTACAGATCTGTCTTAAGAATATCAGGCATGCCATACCTAATAGTGCTAGTGCTAGTGGATGCATGATGAGTCTCATCACTCGAAAGCCAATACCAACAATTAGGGTGTGTGAAATCTATGAATCGTGAAATATCTTCATGTAATGGTGTAGTCGAATGATGACCAGACCTTGCTGGAGTCCCATATGTGCTTGCAGGTTCATCCTCCCATAGTATCCTTTGAGAATTAACTCACAATGAAATATTCCAAGACCCTAAAACCTAATCTTGTTGATGCACCCTATAAAAGAAAAGAGTGTAATTCATTTTATTAAGCATTGATTTTAATTGGCTATGATTACTCAAAGGGATATCGTCGTGAAACTAATGAAGTTATGACTCAGTAGTGAAGTTAATATGCACACCTAATAAGCAATGTCAAGTGCAATGTGTAGAATGAAAAACAAGGTATGCCACTACATGAGATGCAAGATTTTTCCTTCAAATGTAAGTGTAATCATTCCTAGATGAAAATATAAATATAAACCAACAAGCAAACCTAATGCAAGTACCATGCCAATGCAAAATGCAAGAGATTCATAAGTATGCAAAATATATTTTTTTTGTATTTTTTGAAAATAAATGAGATATGAAAGTAATAAATGACTCTACAACCCCCAAAACCTGCAACTACTCACAAACAAAATCCAAGAAAAGCACCAAGGTAAAATAGACCTAATGCACTAATCCCAAAAAAAAAATGAATAAATTAATGACAAGAACAAAGCTTAAAAAATAAACTAAAAGAAGTCTCTGGTCAGAAACAGAGGGTGTATACAGACACCAGAAGCATCCAAGAAGACTCAACATCATCAAACCTCACCCAACAAAACTTAATCCTCCATTTAGGGATCAAAATCAAGGCATATACGACTATTCTCAGTAAAACAACGTATATATGCGACTGCTATATACATGACTATTCAGGGAAAACCCGTGTGTATACGTGACTGTGACTACAAAACCCGCGTACATGAAGAAAAAGGTAGAACAATAGGGAAAATAGACAATCCAAGATCAAATTTACTTCTTCAGAACCCTACTGGGAAAACATGCCCCTAGACCCGACATAGAAACAGAGAAATCAAGAGAAATTCAAGTACATTGAATACCAAAAACGCCAAAGATAAACAACTAGGAACCTCCCCAGTATGGTCGCAAATTCTGTTACGAAGAGAAACTTCCTATGGCTTGGGGTGTACCACAATAGACAGCTTTGACAATAGGAATCAATATTTCCCAATATGTAAGAGAAACCAAACATCTAACACTAAGGGGTACCGAATCGTACCTTGTTCCAGACGGTTGAAGTAGATCCCTGTTGAGCTTTTACAATTCACGCTAGCATTAGTAATTCTCTGTCAACAATAGTAAACAAGACAAGCATGATCTATAATAATGTGTTAGACCTACTCTAGCATATATATTCGACAATTTATAAGCAATTAAATACATCCATGGATTAAATATTCATATTCAAATGCACATAATTGGGCAGGAAAATATATTTCTATTAATAAAATCAGAGATTACAATAGTGACAACCTATGTCGGCACATATATGAACCAGAGAAACCGATTCCTCCACCTGGGCCTCCACCACCTCAATCCACCATCTCTCGATAGCAAGATCACAAGAAAAGGCAAGCTTGGGAAGAACACAAAGTGCTCCAAAGAGAAAAAGGGATGCAGACTCAAGTATATGCAAACTGAGGCAACAATGGACTATAGTTTCTTTTCTCTTCAATTTATCCTCTTCAATGTATCCAAGGGGTTCCTTATATAGCACTCCAAAAGGGTAATGGAGGGTTGAATATGAGTGATCTCAAGGCATATGGAAGGCCAAGAGTCAGGATCTTCAGAATCCTATGAGGAAAACTCCAAAAATATTTGTACTTACATACACATCCCGATGTACATGGGTTTGAGGTCAAAAGTCACGTGTACATGCGAGTATGGGTTTAAAAGTTGTGTACAACAATAAACGAGTGTTTTTTAGGGATTAAATTGGAACATCAAAGTATAATATAAGTCCATGGGGTCTAAAGAGTATGCAAAGGGACAAGGAAGGCCATAAATATGTGATTAACCATGTGTGGTAAAACCAGCTATAACAAATGTATCGCATGAAATTGACTAAAAATACAATTAAATGCAACCATATGCCTAAATTACAAAGAAAATGGAGCGAAACTTAACCGTTGGGATCCTCCATTACTGAAAATTGGGGGCAAAAGAGTAATTTCACTAGATTTTCTCTAGAAATTGGGAGCGAAAGATAGATTGGAGGGAGATTTTGCCAGGGAGAATATATATATTTTTTCATTTTCCTCATTCATATATGGGACTCTATTCATTTTGGATTTATTTTTTTTCTAATAAATAATGGGAGAATATATTTTAGCTAAGAAAACCCTTTCCATATAATAAAATAGCCCACTAAATTTTTGTAAACCCCTTAATATAGCCGATGGGCTATATATAGCCACTAAAATTATCCATGCCATCGAACACTTCAATCTTTTGATGAACTCGAACAAGATGTGGTAGGATTCTAGATATCATCGTCAATAATAAAATGTAGTGGGTTCCCCTCCACCCAAAGTTGTGAATGGAAGACGTGCTCCCATTCCTCTAGCTCTTCCAAATATTTTTGTTGGATCTTTACGGTTGTGATGGTGGAACTAGTTCTGCATCAATGATCTAATTTCCCCTCTCCCATTCTGAATTAGAGTCTAGATGTGGGGATTTTGTCTCAACCAACAATGATTGTTTCGAGTGGCATTCATTAGTGTTGTGCTAGGGGATTTTTTGGAACTCACACCACTTATCGGTGTGTTACCCTTATTTTCCTATGGATTGGTTTGGTTTTTAGGATTTTTAATGTCCTTGTTATTTCCTTCTCCTTGTGAATTAAGGCATCCTTTTCCAGGATTTTTTTGTTGCTGGTTTGCAAACCTAAACTCTTGCTTATTATTTTGCTTACAATTTTGCTCGATTTGGACAATGTACCGATAAGAAGATCCTATTCAGGATATGTCCAATAAATCCATCCATGTATGAATGTACTTGTGTAGGCCACTGTAGTACTTTAGGAACAAGTACCATTCAAAGTCTCTAACACCTAGTTTTGAGCACATGGTTTGAATATGTTGGTAAACTGTGACAATGTCTGGTCTCTTTCATGGCGCAAAGTCATCCACCTAGTGTACTCGCAATCATAGTTTCCAATAGGTATAATTATTCCTTGATAACACCAATAAATTCTGCCCAAGTTGGTTCTGGCCTATATAATTCAGATTCATCTCTCACATGCCGCTCGCAATACCCGTCCAACCAGGATTTGATATGGGGAAGGAGTTGAAGGAGAGTGAAGGTGATATTTTCACTATTGAATTTTTATTGAACATATAAGTAAACCTCTAATAGACTTATCCATTTATGAAAAGCATTTGCATCTATATTTCCTTCAAATAAAGGGATGTCAAAGTTAACTTGTACCTTGAAAGGATTTGCGCCTTCGAAATGGATAATTGTTGAAGGTGCATTTGCCGCCATTGACAATCGTTGAAGGATCTTGGTGAAATTATCCATAGTCTCATTTCTCTTTCATGTGAGGGATTCCTCGAGAAATAACTTAATAGGATCTCCTACTCCATCATCTCTCTTTTCTTCTCTTGCGATGTGAGGATGTTTGGGCCAATGAGAGTTGTTTTCCCCAAGATCAACTAGTTTGAGACCCAACTCTTGATATTCAGATCTTGTCAAGGACATGCACTAAGAAACCACAAGAGCATATTTCTCTAATAAGAATGATCTGGATTTATATGATAATGAAAAGAAAGATAACAAATATATTCATAGGAATAGATATATTGAAAGAGAAACAATGATAGAGTAAACTCAAATTATATTAAACTGAATAAACATAAAAGACTATAAAATAAAAGAATCTAGAATGGTGGTATATATTATCTTTGATAAAAGATGTGGTCACTATGCTCTTTTATGACAAGATGAATGAAAAAGGAGGCCCAAAGGAAATATTTATCATAAGCATGAGAAAAAGAACCCTAAACATCCAAAAACCTAAACCTAGAAGATGAACCACCATAAAGTTTGCAGCCCCAATGTGGTTAGTTGAATAGTCAACCTCCTGGGGTCATAACATTTTCATATGATCCTTGTTTAGGGATATCCATAGTCCATTAGAAATATCTATATGAGGAATAAAATAGTGGAGTGGGAATAGATGATAGTAGATAACTATAATTTGTGTTTTTGTGGGCCCAAATGATAGTAAACAATTATTGTCTAGGCCACTACAGGACCATAAAACATTGTTTAGGGTCTCAAATATTCCTTGAAAGTTTAGGACTTGAAAAATAGTATAAAATTAATAGAAAATTACCAACATGGAAACTATTATGATCCAAGGGAATAGGTGGGTGTTCACCTATATCCATATAGATCAGTCCTCCCCCATTAGGAAGAAATGGTCTTCATTGTGTTGAGTGCCCCCATCAAATGGAGAAAATTTTGCTGAACTTGACACTTGGTGAACCACTTGCCTTCATGGAGTAGATGCACTGCTTTGACAACCTGATACAACTTGTTCTTCTACTGGAGGGTTCCCTTAACCTATGTGTCCATGATTTGACCAGTATTTTCTTATTCCATGCATTTAGGGTTCATATTTGTAGGTGTCAACTGCACTGCCACCTTTGATGTGTTCAACAACGGTGGAAAATATGGGAAAAGGAGCTCCACATTTAATATTGGGTGCAAGGAAATGAATGAAGGAATGGTTAATTCAAATTAATTCTCATCAATTGCCTTGGATTTGGTGTACAAACCTTATTTTTTATATTTTCAAAATATTATAGCAGTATATATTAATTGCATTTACCAATAGGATCACTAGAAGAAAGACAAAGAACAAAATAATAACAAAAGAGTTTTTATCCCGATAAACCCAAATGAGAGAAAACCCAACAACCTTCGTATAGAGATGATAATTCTGATAACATTGTACAAAGAAGAGATAGAAAATATGGAATTTTTTTCTAGAGATAAAAACCCCAAAACAGTCTTCTCCTTCATTAGGTGCGAACTTCTCTCTCCCAGTGATGCGAATTTCAGTTGAGTGAATGTTTGTTATAATGAGGAGGGGCGCCTCCTATTTATACCGATTTTTGAAGTGGAAAATTCTCTGGGTCCGAATTCTCTCGGGGAAGCAATACAATATATATTAATAATTTATTTTTACCTTTTACTTTTGCTTGCTTTTCACCCCAAGGTTTACATTTTTATTTCTAGGGTTTACATGATTCATTACAACAAGCTCAACTCCCTTAGGAGGTACAATATAATAATATCTTCTGAAGTTGCAAAAACTCCAACGTTCCCTCTCAATAATGAAGGTACTCTTTGGTCTTCATCAAAATCATGATCATGTGGGTTTCATATGTACATATATATTGTTTCCATCATGTATATACATACTCAAGGTCATCATGAATTAGTGCTATCAAAATATCTGAGAGAAGATCTCGTGGTACCTGTCCATCTCTACTTACAATGGGAGACTACCAAACCTATCTTGAGATCATGTACAGGAAAATGTGCATGACCATATATTACCTGTTCGTCTCATCTGCCAATGGGATACTCCCATACCTGGTCGAGACTAGAACGAGTAGAGGTACCTGTGTAATCACATGACCATCTACTATCTGTCTGACTCATCTTTCGATGGGATTTCTACCATACCTGGCTAAGAACTTGGACAAGCAAAGGAACCTATGTGAACCCGACCATATACTACATGTATGTCTCATCTACCGATGGGATTTCTCCCATACATGGCTGGGAACTTGGATGAGTAGATGGCACCTGGGAAAAAGCATGGTAAATATATCTCATTAATATCTCCTTCTCAAGGAGGGATACGTTCTCCTCTACTCCAAGTTTTTCATGAAAGTATCCAAACTTAACCCTGGGAAGAGGCTTGGTGAGAATATCTACAATTTGGTCATCTATCAAAATATACTGTAACTCGACCGCACCTTTCTGCACCATATCATGTATGAAGTGATACTGAAACTCTATATGATTCAATTTGTTTTGAAATAAAATATTCACTGACATCTGCACACAGATCTGGTTATCACATTGAATTATATTTGGATTTGGAATCTGGCCAAACAATCCTATAAGAATTTTATGAAGCCAAACTATTTCTTGGGCTGCTGAGCTAGTACCCATATACTAGACCTCTGCAGTACTAAGAGATACTCAATTATGCTTACTACTACACCAGGAAATTACTACAGAACCCAATCTGAAACATCATCATGAAGTACTCTTCCTATCTGCAGTGCATTCAGCCCAATATGAGTCTCTAAACCCTTGCAATATCAAGTCACAATCAGAATCATCTCATAGACCATATCCCACAATTCCACGTAAGTATCTAAGTACATGTTTTGTAGAAGTCCAGTGAATGTGTCTTGGTTCAAACATGAACTGACTAAGGGCATTCACAACAAAACAAATATTTGTTCTGGTGTTAGTCATATACATCAAGGACCCAATAAGTTGGTGATACATAGTGGGATCGATGAAATTTGAATTTGAAGTAGAATCTCTCAGCTTCTTCAAATTTGCATCCATTGGAGTAGCTATGGACTTGCATTTTAACATTTTGAATCTCTTCAGTATATCTATGGGGTATTTTCCCCAACCTAGGAAAATATCCTTCATCCTCTACCATCCTTCTAATACCAAGAAGTAATGCATCCATCAAAGATCCTTCATTTTGAACTCAGGGGAAAGTTTCTTCTTACACCAAACGATAAGCTTCTCGTTTCCAGTGAGAAATAGGTCATCAACATATAGTACCAAAATTAGTGGCTCAACATTCACAACCTTGTGGTAAATTTTGGGATCTGCATCACTTTTGTTGACTCCCAGACCCAAAAGGAATCCATCTATTCATCCATACCAAGAACGGGTTGCTTGCTTGAGTCCATATAGATCCTTTTTAAGATTGCATACATAATATTCCTTTCCATGGATGACAAAACATTGTGGTTGTTCAATATATACTTCTTCCTCAATAATACCATTGGGAAAGGTTTTTTTGAAATCCATCTAATGTAACTTCCATCCCATAGCTCAAGCAATAGCAATGATCGATTTGATGGAAGTGTATTGAGCCACAGGAGAAAATGTCTCATCATAGTCAACTCCTTCTTTATGAGAGAACCCTCTGGAAACAAATCTAGCCTTGTATTTTTCAATGCTTCCATCCACTCCATGTTTGATCTTGTATAACCATATGGAAGTGACAACTGACATCTCCTCAGGTCTAGGAACAATCTCCCACACATCATTCTTCATGATGGATTAGTATTCTTACGCCATGGCATCCTCCCATACTTGGTGTCTGGATTCTTCTTCATAAGTGGTGGGTTCTGAGTCAATGATGTGACTCATTAATGCCACATAACTGGAGAACCTACGAGTTCTTTTACTTTCTTGGAAAGTACCATGTGGGGCTTCATGCCCCTCAATGTCTTGTAAAGTTTTTTGTGCCCATATGGGTCTTTTCCAGTTTACTACAATATATTTGGGAACATCATCTGTCACGACTAGATCAATGGGATTGATGGGTTCATTTTTCTTTGCTCACTCATTTTGGACTAGAAGGGGAGATGATCTCATATCCATCTCCTCATGATTGATATCCATGTTTGATATTCTACTTTTTCTGACAACCATTTCTTCTTCAAAGGTCACATCCCTTCTAACTTCAATCTATCTGGTTCCTGGGATATAAATTTTGTATTCCTTTGAATAATCACTGTATCCCACCAAAGTTCCCTTCTTTCTTGAAGGATCTAACTTTGTCCTTTTCTCCTTGGGCACATGAATGTAGGCTAGACAACCAAATATTTGGAGGTGACCCACTTCTGGTTTTACTCTCATGAAATCTTCTTCCGGGGTCATGTTCTTCACTACCTTATGTGGGCATCTGTTTTGTACATATACAACTATTATGGATGCTTCTTCCCATAAGAACATAGGTTGACTCTGGTCATGTATCATGGATTTGGATGTCTCCAAAATTGTTCTGTTCTTTCTTTCAACAACCCCATTTTGTTGGGGGTTGTAGGGAACTGTAATCTCCCTCTTAATTCCCTATTCCTGATATAAATCATTGAATTTCATGGAGGTGTATTCTCCACCGTTATCTGATCTAAGGATCTTGATCGTCTTCCCTAAAAAATTATCGACTTGTTCTTTGAACTCTTTGAATTTACTGAGTACTTCCTTAGATTCCTTAGTCTTGAGAAATTATATCCAAGTCTTCCGTGATTAGTCATCGATGAAAGTTACATAGTAATGATATCCTTCCAATGATGCAACTGTCATTGGGCCGCACAAGTCAGAGTGCACTAGGTCCTAAATTTCTTTGTATCTGCTCTCACTATTGAGGAATTATTTCTTGGCGTTATTTCCAAGTGCACATCCTCTACATGTCCCATCATGGTATACCTAGATCACTGGTATACATGTCACTATATTATTTAGTTCTAGGAGAGCTCTGCAATTTATATGACCTAGTATTTTGTGCCATAGCTCACCCATACTTGTACAGTCATGGACTAGCACTTGGACTGTTAGAGTGTTTATTCGGTGCAATCTCTCCTCTCTTATACCAATTATCTTGGATGTATTAATGCTTGATTTATTGTTCCAAGCAAGTGCTTTTCCATTTGAAAATGATACTTTATATCCTTTGTCTTCTAAGGCTGAGATGGGAACACAATTTCTTTTCATACTAGGTACATAGAGCACATTACTTAAATGTAGAGTATCATTAGACTCTAGCTGAAGGGAGGTGGCCCTAGATCCCTTAATAGTGTTGTTAGCATCATCTCCAAGTACAACACAGAGATGAGAATCTTTCTCAACTACTTATGAGATATTTTATTTATATTCGGTCATGTGTTTAGACGCACCACTATCTATGAGCCAAGTATCACTAGTGGTGGGAACATTACCTATAGAGATGATATGAAGAATTTTTTTTTACGATCTTCATTATTTTGTTTCTTGTGATGATAATATTCTTGTACATTAGTAGTTAAAGCTTCATGCTTCCTTTTTTTTGAAATTATATAGTTATTGGCATAATGACCATACTTATTGTACCTATAGCATTGTATTTGAGATATATCCTTCTTTTATTTTGTTTGGTTTGGGGGAGGAATTGATATCCTATATTGGTGCTTGTGATTGTACGACTTCCTTACTTTCTTGGAATGAGATACGAAGCTTGAATCTCCTCAAGTTGAGTGCCATGAAGTCTTTGATGTGCGACTATTCACGTCTCTTCCTGAGTGCATTCTACCCATAGCTTATCAAATTTGGGAAACTTGGTTCGACCGCTTATGGTTTGCATGAAAGAATCCCAAGATGGTGGGAGACCATTTAAGGTTTTCATAACAAGATACTTTTCTTCAAGGTTGTCTCCACTTGACTTTAGCATTCACAACAAAACAAATATTTGTTTTGGTGTTCGTCAGATACATCAAGGACCCAATAAGTTGGCGATACATAGTGGGATGGATCAAATTTGAATCTTAAGTAGAATCTCTCAGCTTCTTAAAATTTGCATCCATCGGAGTAGCTATGGAATTGCAGTCCAACATTCCAAATATATTTAGTATATATATGGTGTATTTTCCCTGCCCTAGGCAAATATCCTTCGTCCTTTTCCATACTTCTAATACCAAGAAGTAATGCATCAATCAAAGATCCTTCATTTTGAACTCAGAAGAAAGTTTATTCTTACACAACACAATAAGTTTGTCATTTCTAGTGAGAAATAGGTCATCAACATATAGTAACAAAATTAGTGGCTCATCATTCACAACCTTGTTGTAAATTTTGGGATCTGCATCACTTTTGGTGAATCCCAGACTCACCAGGAATCCATCTATTCATCCATACCAAGCATGAGGTGCTTTCTTGAGTCCATATAGATCCTTTTTAAGCTTGCATACATGATACTCCTTTCCATGGAAGAAAAAACATTGTTGTTGTTCAATATTTAATTCTTCCTCAATAATACCATTGAGAAAGGTTGTTTTGACATCCATCTGATGTAACCTCCATCCCATAGCTCAAGCAATAGTAATTATCGATTTGATGGAAGTGTATCGAGCCACATGAGAAAATTTCTCATCATAATCAACTCCTTCTTTATGAGAGAACCCTATGGAAACAAATCTATCCTTGTATATTTCAATGGTTTCATCTACTCCATGTTTGATCTTGTATAACCACATGGAAGTCACAACTAACTTCTCCTCAAGTCTAGGAACAATCTCCCACACATCATTATTCATGATGGATTAGTATTCTTCCACCATGACATCCTCCCATACTTGGTGTCTGGATGATTATTCATAAGTGGTGGGTTCTGAGTCAATGATGTGACTCATTAATGCCACATAACTAGAGAAACTACAAGGTCTTTTACTTTCTTGTAAAGTACCATGTGGGGATTCATGCCCCTCAACATCTTGTAAATTTTGTTCTGCCCATCTGGGTCTTTTTCGATTTAGGGCAATATCTTTGGGAACATCATCTGTCACGACATGATATATGGGATTGATGGGTTCATTTTTATTTGCTAACTCATTCTGGACCTGAGGGGGAGATGATCTCATATCCATCTACTCATCATCGATATCCATTTTTGATCCTATTCCTTTTATGACAGCCATTTCTTCTTCAAAGGCCACATCCCTTCTAACTTCAATCTTTTAGGATCCTGGGATATAAATTATGTATTTCTTTGAATATTCATTGTATCCCACCAAAGGTCCTTTCTTTCTTTAAGGCTCTAACTTCGTCCTTTTATCCTTGGGCACATGAATGTAGGTTGGAAAACCAAATATTTGGAGTTGACCCACTTCTGGTTTTACTTCTGTGAAAGCTTCTTCCGGGGTCATGTTCTTCACTACCTTATGTGGGAATATGTTTTGTACATGTACAAATATTATGGATGATTCTTCCTATAATAACGTAGGTAGACTCTGGTCATGTATCATGGATTTGGATGCCTCCACAATTGTTCTATTATTTCTTTCAACAACCCTATTTTGTTGGGGGTTGTAGGGAACTGTAAGCTCCCTCTTAATTCTTGCTTCCTTGTAGAAATCATTGAATTTTGTGGAGGTGTATTCTCCACCATTATCTGATCTCAGGATCTTGATCCTCTTCCTTGAAAAATTCTCGACTTGTTCTTTGAACTCTTTGAATTTACTGAGTACTTCCTTATATTCCTTGGTCTTGAGAAACTATATCCAAGTCTTCCGTGATTAGTCATCGATGAAATTTGCATAGTAATGATATCCTTCCAATGAAGCAATTGTCACTGGGCTAAACAAGTAAGAGTGCAATAGGTCCAAAATTTATTTGGATCTTCTCTCACTATCGGGGAAGTATTTCTTAGCATTCTTTCCAAGTGCACATCCTCTACATGTCCCATCATGGTCTACCTGGAGCACTACTATACCTGTCACTATATTCTTTACTACTATGAGAGCTCTGTAATTTATATGAACTAGTATTCTTTTTCATAGCTCATCCATACTTGTAGAGTCATGGAATAGCGCTTGGATTGGTAAAGTGTTATGTCGGTACAAGCTCTCCTCTCTCATACCAATTATCTTGGATGTATCCATGCTTGATTTCTTGTGCCAAGAAAGTGATTTTCCATCTGAAAATGCTACTCTATATCCTTTGTCTTCTAAGGTTGAGATGGAAACAAGATTTCTTTTCATACCAGGTACATAGAGCACATTACTTAAATGTAGAGTATCTTTAGACTCTAGCTAAAGGGAGGTGTCCCCAGATCCATTAACAGTGTAGTTAGCATCATCTCCAAGTACAACACAGAGATGAGAATATTTCTCAACTACTTATGAGATATTTTATTTATATCCTATCATGTGTCTATACACACCATTATCTATGAGCCAAGTATCACTAGTCATGGGAACAATACCTATAGAGATGACATGAATAAGAATTTTGTACGATCTTCATTATTTTGTTTCGTGTGATGATGATATTCTTCTACATCAGTATTTGAATATTCATGCTTCCTTTTGTTTGAAATTCTATAGTTATTGGCATAATGACCATACTTCTTATGCTTATAGCATTGTATCTGAGATATATCCTTATTTTGTTTCTTCTGGTTTGGGGGAGGACTTGATCTCCTATATTGGTGCTTGTGATTGTACAACTTCCTTCCCCTTCCCTTGACTTTCTTGGCATGAGATACAAATGCTTTATTCTCCTCAGGTTGAGTGCCATGAAGTCTTTCATGTGCAGCTATTCTCATCTCTTCCCGAGTGCATTCTACCCATAGCTTATCAAATTTGGGAAACTTGGTTCGACCAATTATGGTTTGGATTAAAGATTCCCAATATGGTGGGAGACCATTTAGTGTTGTCATAACAAGATAATTTTCTTCAAGGTTGTCTCTACTCAACTTTAGCTTGTCCCGAAGCTAGATGATCCTCATGAAATATGATGCAATATTTTCGGACTTCATCATCTTCATATTCGATAATTTATTCCTCAATGTGAGAGTCACATTGATGATAATATGTTAAAATAGATTCTTCAAGGTCTTGAAAATATTCCTAAATGTCATATTTTCTAAGATTTGAGGAACCAAGTGGTCTCTAACTGAGTCCACCAAAATCCTTCTTTCTTTGGCATCGTTTTTCCTCCAACGAGGTTTGTCTTCTTCGGATTCTGGTTTTGGGACCCTTACATTTACAAACTATAATAGATAATTTTCTTCTAGTATAAGAAGAAACCTAGGTCATTTTACAAACTGCTTCTTGGGCTACTGAGCTAGCACCCATATACTCGATCTCTGTAGTACTGAGAGCTATTGAGTTCTGCTTCCTACCGCACCAGGAAATTACTGCAGAACCCAAACTGAAACATAATCCTGAAGTAATCTTCCTATTTGCATTGAATCTAGCCCAATCTGAGTCTATAAACCCTTGTAATCTCAAGTCACAATATGAATCATATCGTAGACCATATCCCATAGTTCCACGTAAGTATCTGAGTACATGCTTTGCAGCAGTCAAGTGAATCTGTCTTGGTTCACACATGAAATGACTAAGAGTATTCAAAACAAAACAAATATTTGTTTTGGTGTTTGTTAGATACATCAACGACCCAATAAGTTGGTGATACATAGTGGGAATGATCAAATATGAATCTGAAGTAGAATCTCTGAGCTTCTTCAAATTTGCATCCATCAAAGTAGATATGCACTTGCAGTCCAACATTCTGAATCTCTTTAGTATATCTATGGTGTATTTTCCTGACCTAGGAAAATCTCCTTCAACCTTTTCCATAATTCTAATACCAAGAAGTAATGCATCAATCAAAGATCCATCATTTTGAACTCAGAGGAAAGTTTCTTCTTACACCACACGATAAGTTTCTCGTTTCCAATGAGAAACAGGTCATTAACATATAGTACCAAAATTAGTGGCTCATCATTCACAACCTTGAGTTAAACTTTGGGATCTTCATCACTTTTGGTGAATCCTAGACTCACCAGGAATCCATCTATTCATCCATACCAAGCACAGGGTGCTTGCTTGAGTCCATATAGATCCTTTTTAAGCTTGCATACATGAGACTCCTTTCCATGGATTAAAAAACCTTGTGGTTGTTCAATATATACTTCTTCCTCAATAATACCATTGAGAAATGTTGTTTTGATATCCATGTGATGTAACTTCCATCCCATAGCTTAAGCAATAGCAATGATCGATTTGATGGACGTGTATCGATCCACAGGAGCAAATGTCTCATCATAATCGACTCCTTCTTTATGAGAGAACAAATATAGCATTTCATTTTTCAATGCTTCCATCCGATCCATGTTTGATCTTGTATAACCATATGGAAATCACAACTGAATTCTCCTTAGGTCTAGGAACAATCTCCCACACATCATTCTTCATGATGGATTAGTATTATTCCACCATGGCATCCTCCCATACTTGGTGTCTGGATGCTTCTTCATAAGTGGTGGGTTCTGATTCAATGATGTGACTCATTAATGCCACATAATTGGAGAACCTACGAGGTCTTTTTCTTTCTCAGAAAGTACCATGTGGGGCTTCATGCCCCTCAACATCTTGTAAAGTTTGTTGTGCCCATTTGGGTCTTTTCGGGTTTACTGCAATATCTTTTGGAACATCATCTATCGTGACTGGATCTATGGGATTGATGGGTTCATTTTATTTTATAACTCATTCTGGACCGGAAGGGGAGATTATCTCATATCCATATCCTCATCATCGATATCCATGTCTAATCGTCTTACTTTTATGACAGCCATTTCTTCATCAAAGGTCACATCCTTGCTAACTTCAATCTGTCTAGATCCTGGGATATAAATTCTATATTCCTTTGAATATTCACTATATCCCACCAAAGTTCCCTTCTTTCTTGAAGGATCTAACTTTGCCCTTTTCTCCTTGGGAACATTAATGTAGACTCGACAACAAAATATTCGTAGGTGACCCAGTTCTAGTTTTACTCCCATGAAAGCTTCTTCCGAGGTCATGTTCTTCACTACCTTATGTGGGCATTTGTTTTGTACATATACAACTATTATGGATGTTTTTTCCCATAAGAACATAGGTAGACTTTGGTCATGTATCATGGATTTGGATGCCTCCACAATTGTTTTGTTATTTATTTCAATAACCCTGTTTTGTTGGGGGTTGAGGGGAACTGTAATCTCCATCTTAATTCCCGCTTCCTTGTAGAAATCATTAAATTCTATGGAGGTGTATTCTCCACCATTATCTGATCTCGAGATCTTGATCCTCTTCCCTGACAAATTCTTGACTTGTGATTTGAAATATTTGAATTTTCTGAGTACTTCCTTAAATTCCTTGGTCTTGAGAAACTATATCAAAGTATTCCGTGGTTAGTCATCGATGAAAGTTACATAGTAATGATATACTTCCAATGAAGAAATTGTCATTAGGTCGGACAAGTTAGAGTGCACTAGGTCCAAAATTTCTTTGGATCTACTCTCACTATTGGGGAAGTATTTCTTGGCGTTCTTTCCAAGTGCACACCTTGTATGTAACACCCCGATTTTGACCCTGTTGCATTAAATGTACATGATGTATATGTTGTAATGAATCGTGGTGTGGAGCTAAAGGCAAAATCCCCACCATCGATTTAGTTGTGTTATGTTTCAGCGAATGAAATCGTTGTCGATAGTCTATCATGGTATACGGCATATATTAAGTTTTTTCATCATGTAAACATGCATCTTTAATTAAATAGCCCAACTAGCTATGTTCGTGGCAACTAAATTGGGATGGGGCATGATTCTCACAAGGATAAGGGGGGGAAATCGTCAAACCTTGGGATATGGGGGAAAAATCCATCTGTCAGCTGTTAAACCCTTTTTAATTTTCTCAACTTCCCTTGTCTTATCCAACTACCACCTTAAACGTTATGCTGGTTAGTTGAGGCAGTTATTGTTTGGGAGTGGGGGTGGCAGGATTGTCAGTCCTTTCCCACCTGCACACTCCACTAGCAATGGAACCTTACATTGGGGAAAAGAAGTGAACTCTCCAGGTATTTTCACTCTCTCCACGACGATGCTGAAAGGAAAAAAAATGCTCCCGCACTCCCCACTCATGACTCTCCATTGTCTATTCATCCTCACGCAGGGACGGTTATCTGTTCATTTTCTCCCGCACAGGTTTTTTTTTCTGTTTGGTATCACGCAACCAAGAGAGAGGAGCCGTCTCCACTGTCATTCACATTTTCCACAGGGAGGAATTTGGCGTGTTTCAATCCGTATTTGGGATCTGGTGTAAATATTCTCTCACGCACTGGGTTTTGTGTTGTTGTTACTCACGCAGCAAGATGGGGGCTGTTTGGTCACTATCACCCATGATTTTTCCTGTGGAGAGCCATTTTTATGCTCAGGGACTATGTGTAAGTTTTCCTTACCGATTTGTGGCTTGTGCATATGTTTTTCCCCTACTTAGTTGAGAACCTGGTTTCTCTCTTCCATTTTCAGACTCTGTAAGTCTTTCCGGTGGCTTCGTTGTCTAGGACAGACCGTTGTTTCTCCCACATTGCTGGTTGTGTCTGTTTTACATTTTGGGACTATTGTAGGTTGTTTTGGAGTAATTTTGGCCATGATAGGGCCAAGAATGATTTAGGAGTTGTTTTCCTTGCCCAAGCTGTGAATTGCTTGTGTGACTGTGTGTATGCAGTGGTTGGTCTTCGGACTGTGTTGGGAGCAGGGATGGGGGCTTTGTTTGCTTGATAAACTTGGCGTGTTTGGAAACCACACAGATAGAGCTAGAGGGATGGATTTCTTCTCCACCACCCTTGAATAGCACTGGAAGGGAAGTCAGGGCCTCAGGGACTGTGTAGCAGAGAAGGGATTGATTCCTTGTGTTGGGTGTGTGTGGGTGTCTTAGAAGTTAGGCTAGTTCTGGTGTAGGTGTTCTTAGCTCTGTAATGGGCTCAACGTCTTAGCATTTATCCTTTCCCATCTCCTTGATGGCCTGATAAATCCAACTATGTTGGCTTGGCTGTGTTTTGTGTATCCTTGGCTATGTGTAAGCCTGCTTGTTCCTTATTCCTTGGGGAATCATTCCCAGCTCGGGGGTGGAAGCGTTGCTGAGAGATTAAGGAACATGCTAGCCTATGGTTGGGTGGAACGTTGCAGTGACGTAGCTGGTTGCAGGACAATTTCTTTATAAGATAAGTGATCTTGTCTATTTTACTTATGCAATCCTATTTACTATTAATGATTATGATGAACATGTTGAATGCTTGTACGAATGTATGTTTGCTTCCACTGTATGATAAGTAATCATGCATGCATGTTCCAGTTCAAAGCATTTTGTTTCAGCATTTCATATTTTTTCTTTTCTTTTCTTATGAATGTACATGTTCATGGGGCGGTTTCCTAGATGGTTAAATCCTTGGTAGCGTCGTCTTCGCCGATCGGAGGGTCGGGGACGTTACACTCTACATGTCCCATCATGGTCTACCTGGAGCACTGGTATACATGTCACTATATTCTTTACTGCTAGAAGAGATCTGTAATTTATATGAGCTAGCATTTTGTCCCATAGCTCACCCATACTTGTAGAGTCATGGATTAGTGCTTGGAATGGTAGAGTGTTAAGTTGGTACAATCTCTCCTCTCTCATACGAATTATCTTGGATGTATCCATTCTTGAGTTATTGTGCCAAGCAAGTGATTTTCCATCTAAAAATGCTACTTTATATCCTTTTTCTTCTAAGGTTGACATGGAAACAAGATTTCTTTTCATACCAAGTAAATAGAGCACATTAATTAAATGTAGAGTATCATTAGACTCTAGCTGAAGGGAGGTGTCCCCATATCCCTTAACAATGTAGTTAGCATCATCTCCAAGTACAACACAGAGATGAGAATATTTCTCAACTACTTATGAGAGATTTTATTTATATCCTGTCATGTGTGCAGCCACACCACTATCTATGAGTCAAGTATCACTAGTGGTGGGAACAATACCTGTAGAGATGATATGAAGAATATTTTTGTACTATCTTCATTCTTTTGTTTCTTGTGATGATGATATTCTTCTACATCAATATTTAAAGATTCATACTTCCTTTTTCTTGAACTTCTACAGTTATTGGCATAATGACCATACTTCTTGCACCTATAGCATTGTTCCTAAGATATATCCTTCTTTTGTTTCTTATAGTTTGGGGGAGGACTTGATCTCCCATACTAGTGCTTGTGATTGTACAACTTCCTTCCCCTTCCCTTGACTTTCTTAGCATGAGATACGAATGCTTTATTCTCCTTAGGTTGAATTCCATGAAGTCTTTGATGTGTGGCTATTCTCGTTTCTTCCTGAGTGCATTCTACCCATACCTTATCAAATTTGGGAAACTTGGTTCAACCACTTATGGTTTGGATGAAAGACTCCCAAGACGGTGGGATAACATTTAAGGTTTTCATGACAAGATACTTTTCTTCAAGGTTGTCTACACTTGACTTTAGCTTGTCCCAGAGCTCGACGATCCTCATGAAATATGAGGCAATATTTTTAGACTTCGATATCTTCATATTCGATAGTTTATTCCTCAATGTGAGAGTCACATTGATAATACTATGTTAAAATAGCTTTTCCAAGGTCTTGAACATATTCCTAGATGTCATCTTTTATGAGATTTGAGGAACCAAGTGGTCTCTAACCAAGTCCACCAAAATCCTTCTTGCTTTGGCATCATTTTTCCTCCAGTGAGGTTTTTCTTCTTCGGATTCTAGTTCTGGGACCCTTACATTTACAAACTGTAATAGATCATTCTATTCTAGTTGAAGAATAACCCTAGAATTACAAGGGATGAAGTTGGAAGCCCCTTCCAAACGATATTCAACCTTCATACTAATTATCTTGACTGCAGATCTAGATCTGAAACCCTAGCAGAGGCTAGGTCAAAAATGAAAGTTGGAGCTTTATAAAAATGGATCCATGGGTAGATGTGCCTTAACAAGGCGATTTGAGAGGAGTTAGAGTCAAGCCAAAACTGTGGAGGAAGTAGGTAAAAAAATGAAACTCTAATTTCTGTTGCGGCTGTAGAATTAGGCTAAAAATTGAATTTTCTCATAATTTAGTTATGCCTTCACCAAAAGTTGCGTCCTCCTTAGAGAAAAATTCCCAAAGATCTTTTCCTACCAAAATATTGAGTAAAGGATTTGAAAGATGAAACCCTAGTTTTGGTAGGGTTCCGACAATGTTCAACAATGACTTCTTCCAATACTACTCTGAAACCATGTTAGATTTTCATAAGATTATAGCAGTATATCTTAATTGCATTTACTAATAGGATCGCTAGAAGAAATAAAAAACAAAAAGCAATAACACAAGAGTTTTTATCTTGGGAAACCCAAATGGGAGAAAACCCAAAAACCTTCATATAGAGATGATAATTCTAATAACAATATACAAAGAAGAGAGAGAAAACATGGAAGTATTTTCCAGAGATAGAAACCCCAAAATAATATTCTCCTTCAGTAGGTTCGAACTTCTCTCTCCCAGTGATGCGAATTTCAATTGAGTGAATAATTTTTATAATGAGGAGGGGTGCCTCCTATTTATACTGATTTTCCAAGTGGAAAATTCACTGGGGCTGACTCCTCTTGGGGGAGAAATAAAATATATAATAATAGTTTATTTTACCTTTTTATTTTGCTTGCTTTTCACCCCAAGGTTTACATTGTTCTTTATAGGAATTACATGATTGATTACAACAATTTCAACTCCATTAGGAGTTACAATAATAATATCTTCCAAATTTTCACAAAATCCAACTTTATTGAAGTGGACAAAGCTTGTGATGGGGTCCTGTGAGCCTCTCTTTCTGCAAATGGAACCAAACTTTGTCACTTATCAGGAACGTGTGTGGAAAATGGTGTTTCTCATGTTGTTTCTTGTACTTTGTATTGGATTTTTCAAAAATGTTATGGTCATGTTGGTGGATGTGTTGGATTGTCTAAAAAAATATGGTGGCCTTATCAGCCTCAGTCTAAGCATGGGTAGATTTCACCTAGGTGGATGCAATGGGCAGAGCTACATAAATTGGGACCAATGGTTGGAACCCCAGGAACAACTAAAAAGGGTTGTAGCTAGTAGAGTGTTACACCTAAATATTGTAACCATCATGTTATGAGATAGGTATTCCCTTGTCTGCTCCAATCCCTCAAAGTTTGACCTAGAGAAATGAAAGGAAGAAAATTGTTCCCTTGTATTTTTTCTCGTGTTGAGCTAGTAACACACCTTGTCCATTGACAAAAAGAATTACCGAAGTCAACAACGCACCTTTTACATGTGAAAAGGGAGGTGATGTCTCTCTTTTCCATCATGAAAGAGGCATTACCCCCTTAACAATGCTTCTTCCCCTCATTAAAAGTTCGGTGCTTGAGTTTTAAAGGAAAAACGTGAAGATTCAAGGGGCTTCTCAAAGCTTGCCTTTGTGGAGCCTCATCCCTAGAATCTTGGATCATTTGGACTGGAGATCCTTCCTAGTATTATCTTCCTTCCACCTCATCCACCATTTTCTCAACCATCCCTATCCTTCCATGCCTTTAAATAATGGCTCATCCCCCATGGGAAAGGGAGGTAAGAATTGTGTTGAACACCTAAACTTTGTCAAAATAATTCTTGAGCTATTGGAGGCAAGGTGAAGTTAGAGTAGAGGAGACATTGGAAGGAACTCTCAACACCAAGGAATAAAGGTTGTAGTCTCTCCAATAATTTCTAATACAAAGTTTCTTTTTTTCCCCATATTTACTGTATCATTTGTATGTATTTCTTGATTCCTTGGTCACAGGCATAGATCTGGTTTATTATCTTATATGCTATCATCTTTCTCTTGTTATCTTCAATCTTTTATAGGTTCTTCTGCGGTAGCAAAGGAAAAAGATTCAGTAATAGCAAAGACAACCTTTAAGGGAATTATTGTGGAATTTTATTCAAGCAATTGACCAGATCCAGGGAAATTTTAATATTTTGGGTTTGTGTTCTATTCTAGACATGTATCATTCAGATCTAGGGAAATAGCTTCTGTCTGCAAAAGGTGAGAATTTCTAGCAACAAAATTGGCGACCATACTGGTCATGTTGTTTCATGTACTTTGTATTATGTTTTTCCAAAACATTATGGTCATGTTGGTGGATGTGATGGATTATCTAAAAAAATATGGTGGCCTTATCAACCTCAGTATAAGCATGGGTAGATTCCTCCTAGGAGGATGCAATGGGAAGAGCTACATGAATTGGGGCTAATGATTGGAACCCTAGGCACAAATGAAAAGGGTTGTGGCTGGTATAGCTATGAAAGGCTCTATTATAGTGATGCTAAATATATGGAAGGCTCTCATCCCATGTCTGGGGATGTTTAGAATTATACATTCTTAGAATATGCACAATCATCTAGTTGACTACCTCTATTTTTTCATTAGTATGGGGGTGGAAGGCATGCGATTTTGTGAGCTTGGTGTCAATAAATGACCATAGGATGGACCAAAAGGTGCTTAGGAACCTATTTTCCTAATATTAAATGATGGTATGTGGTAGCCTGAAATGAACCCAAACAAATTTGAAGAAGATCTTAGTATTGAATTCGGCAGAAATGCTCTTCTTCCAAACTATCATAGTGGCCATATTAGAGAAGAGATACATGACAAAAAACATATAGTCATTACCATTTCTTGGTTAAAGGTAGTCCTAACATGTAATGCATGGATATGGATTCCCATGGCCCATTGGGAGTAGGAAGATGAGTGTACAACCCCTTCTTCTTGATGGTAGGTTTCACGATGGCGTAGGGAGTGAAAGATCTGATATATCCACTAACACCTTGTCATAGCTTGGGATAGTAAAAATAATTCTACAATACTTCCATTGTATTTTTAGTGCCAAATTTCTATGCCACTTGATAATAATGCACTTACCAAATCATCTTCGTACGCCTTCTTGAAGGAACACCAAGATGGTTCATGTGGCATAAAAATCCTTCCTGGAGGTGAAAGTCTACCATTGGTGTTTTTTCACATAGTTATTGATAGATGGAAGTCAATTCAGGATCACAGTCATATAGTTAAGGTCACCTATAGTTCTCATGGTTGCAAGAGTTAAGCACCATGGTCGATCCTTCTACTAGAGCTCGAGTGAGGAAATTAACGAATTGATTGGTTCTATCCTTCTTATATTTAATGTTCAGGTGGAATTTTTGCAAGTATGTGGACCAATTTTGGTGTTGGCCATTTTATATCTTTCCTTGGGTTTGCATGAACTGTAGGGGATTGTGATCAGTGTGGATTCTCGTCTGTTTCCCTAGGGTGTAATGATTCCATTGGAGATAGGGTTGGAAAATGAAGTATATTTACTTGTCATAGGTGGGATACTTACAAACTGTATCTGAAACCATCTCACTATGATACGCCACTGGATGGGAATGTTAAGTGAGTATTGTTCCAACAACATAGTGTGAAGCATATCTTTTGATTCAAAGGTTTGTTGCATATCTGGTAAGGTAAGGACAAGCGCCGAACATAATCGCTAATTTGTATCCTCAAATTCTTTTTGTTGTAGCTTGGACCAAACAATATTGGAGTTGGATCCCCCTTTGGTCAGTTGGCTAAGGGACCAAGCAATATTAGATAATCCCAACACAAATCTGCGCTAGAAGTTTGCAAGGCCTAGGAAGCTGCAAAGTTTGGTGAGAGTTGTTTTGGTTGGAAAGTTGTGAATGGATTGGATCTTGGATGGATTCACATGCACACCATGATTTTCCATGATGTATCCCAAATACTAAGCCCTCTCCATGCCAAATGAGAACTTTTCTAGATTGGCATATAACTTGTGCTTTCGCAGGGTCCTGAGGACCTAGTGGATATGTTGCAAATTTTTGGCCCATGTTCTAATGTAGATGAGGATATCATAAATATATACGACCAAAAAAAAATTGGTGAAAGGATGTAGGGAATCATACATCATCCTCATGAATGTTGTTGGAGAATTAGTCAATCCAAAAGGCATGACCAACCACTCAAAAAGGCCTTCCCGATATTTGAAGGCAGTATTCCAGACATCGGTCTCCTCAATTGGCACTTGATGATAACCTGAATTCAAAATCAATATTAGTGAAAAATTTGGCACCATCGAGATGGTCCAGAAGGTCATAGATCTAGGGAATGGGATATTGATTCCATTTTGTCATTTTTCTTAGAGCTTACTAATGATACAAAGTCACCATGTACCATATTGTTTTTGCACCAACATAATTAGACTCCCACAAGGTGAGGAGATGGGTCGAATATGTGCTTTCTGGATTAATTATTGAATATGGTGTTTAATTTCTTCATTTTACATGAGGGAATGCATGTATATTGTCCCATTAGGTAAAGGTTCCATGGGTATCAAATCAATGGAATGTTTAAGCTGGAAATGTACTTGTACCCTAGCAGATGTGGTGAATATGTCTTTGTATGCTTCCACGATATTGTCAACCTATTTATACTAAGTTGAGAGATCTTGTGTGGAGGTAGTGGAAGTTTCTGTGATCTTTGATTCACCTTGAGAATGAATCATGACGAGGATGAGTTTCCCTTTTTGGGATATTACCTTCCTGCACTGCTTAACTATGATTAGGGACATTGCAGTAGTGGAAATTGTCTCTATTATACTGTAGAGTTTCTTTCCCAAAGTAATAATGACACTACGAGGTATATAATCATACAAAAAATGACATTTACACACACACACACACACACACACATATATATATATATGGTTGTCTGAAAAGAACATCACAAAATTCAAGCAGGGAAACATCACACATTACCTTATCTTTGAAGGGATTGATGTTGTAGGAAAGGAAACACTATTGACTAACATGGATGTCTCATCCCTTTCTCAACCAATTGATGGTGTATGATTCGGGGTGTGGAACCATAAAAAAATTCAATATTTTAATGACCTCGGTCGATATTAGGTTCTTCTAGATACCACTATCAATAATGAAATGTAGTGGGTTCCCTTGCATTGATGCTTGTGAATGGAAGTGGTGATTCCCTTCCTCTGGATCCTCTAGATCTTCTGGTTGGATCTTTGCGATTGCAATGGTGGAACTATGTTTCACATCAATGATTTCCTTTCCCATTTCCTATTATGAATCAGATTCTGAGCCAGATTCTATCTCCGTGGAATTTGTATCAGCTAACAACGATTGTTTTGAGCAAAATTCATGAGTGTTGTTCCATATCCTTTTTTGGAACACACACCACTTACTAATGTTCTTCTTCAATGTCCTATTACGCTTCTTTTCCTATGGATTGGGATGGTTTTTAGGATTTTGGACATCCTCGATCTATCCTTTTCCTTGTGAATTAGGGTCTCCTTTTCTAGGCTTCTTGTACTGTTGGTTTGCAAACCCAAACTCTCACTTATTATTTTGCTTAAACATTTTCTTAATCTTGACATCGTACCGATATGAGGCTCCCAACGAGGATATGTCTAGGAAATCCATCTATATATGAATGTACTGTGTAGGCCACTGTGGTACTTTAGGTCCAAGTTCCTTTAAGAGTATCTAATACCCATTTTTGAGAGAATGGTATGGAACATGTTGGTAAACTTTGACACTTTCTGGTCTCTTTCTTGGTGCAAAGTCATCCACCTGGGGTATTGGTCATCATAATTTCCAACATGGTAGAAATCCTCCTTGACGAAATCAAAAAAATATTCCTAGGTGGGTTTCAACCTGTATATTTTAGACTCATCTCTCGCATTCCTCTCACAATACCCATCCCACCAGTATTTGATATGGGGAAGGGATTTAGGGAGTGCGAAGGTGATCTTTTCATTGTTGGAAAATTTTTGAACCGAGAAGTAACCCTCTAATAGAATTAACCATTTCTTCAAATCATATGTATATATATTTCCTTCAAATAAGGGAATGCCAAAGGTGACTTGTATATTGAAAGGAGTCACTCCTCCAAAATGAATGCTCATTGAAGGTGCATTGGTCACCGTCGGCATTCGTCGAAGGATCTGGGTGAAATTATCCATCATCTCATTCATGTATCACACAAGGGATTGCTCGAGTAACAAATTAATAATATCTCCTACTCTTTCATCTCTCTTTTATTATCATGAAAGGTGAGTATGTTTGGGCTAGTGAGAGTGTTTTTCCCCAATCTCAGCTAGTTCGAGACCCAACTCTCAATATTCAGATCTTGTTGGGGACATGCACCGAGAAACCATAAGAGTAGATTGATATGATACTATTGATCCAGATTAATGTGAGAACGAAACAAAGAGCACAAATATATTCACATGAACATATATGTTTCAAGAGACACAATTATACTCCAAACACAGATTATATTAAAATGAATAAAGAGAACAGACTGTAAAATAAAAGCAGCTAGAATGGTGGTAGCTATATCTCTAAGAAGAGATGTGGCAGATACACTCATTCATGACAATATGAAGAAAAAATGAGGTTGAAAGGGCCTCTTTATCATATTCATGAGGGAAAGAACCCTAAACATAAAAAAACCTAACCATAGAAGATGAATCATCATAAATGTTTCTGCCCCAAGGTTGTTAGTTGAACAATCAACTTCCCAGGGATTACACTTTTGCATATGATGTATGTTTAGGGCACTCTATAGTATGTTGAAAAGATATGTACAAGGATTAAAATAGTGTATTATGCCTACATTATAGTAGACAACTATCATTTGGGACAATGAGAGCCCAAAGAACATTGTTTAGGTCCTCAAAATGACCCCAAAAGTTCAGGACTCAAAAAACTATAAAATTAGAAGAAAATTGTGAACATGGAAAATTGTTATGAGCCAGTGGAATAGGTGGGTGGCCACCTATATCCATATGTATTATTCATCCCCACTTAGGAAGAGATTGTCTCCACTTCATTTATTTCTACCATCAAATGAGGAAACTCCTACTGAACTTGACTACTGGTGAGCCACTTGCCTTGGTGGAGTAGCCTCCCTATTTTCAAACCTCGATACAGTTGGATATTCTGCTGGTGAGTAACCTTAGCCTCTATGTCCATGATATGATAAATAATTTATTATTCCATGTATTCATATTTTATCTCTGTAGGTTTCAACTACTCTACCACCTCCGATGTGTCTAGCAATGGTGGAAAATATGGGTGAAGGATCTCCACATTGAATACTAGATGCAAGCCAAGGAATGGAGGAATACTTAGTTCGAAGGAATTCTCACAAAATTACTTGGTGATGGTGTATGAACCATATCGAAGTGGATGAAGCTTGCGATGGGGTCCTATGAGCCTCTCTTTTGGCAATTGCAACCAAAATTTGTCACCCACCTAGAACTTGTGTGGAACATAATGTTGGTCATGTCACTGCTTGTATTTCATATTTTCTATTTCCAAAATGTCATGGACCTATCGTGGATGTGGTATATTCATTCAACAAATTTTGTTGTCTTATCAGCCTCAGTATTAGCGTGGGTATACTTATCCTATTTAGATGCAATGGGTAGAGATACATCAATTGGCACTAATGGTTGGAACCCAAGGCACATTTGAAAAGGGTTGTGGTCAGTAGAGATATGAAGGGATCTATTATAGATATGATAATCATATTGAAGGATCTCATCCCATGTGTGGTGATGTTTAGAATTGTACAGTCTCAGAATATGCACAATCATTCAGTTGACTACCTTTGTTTGTCCATCATTGTGTAGGTCGAAGGTAGTCGATTTGGCAAGCTTGGTGTCCATCAATGACCATAGGTTGGAAATAAAGGTTCTTAGGAGCCTACTATCCTGATCTGAAATGAAGGTATGTGGTAGCACGAAATGAACCCAAACATGTTCAAATAAGAGCTTAGCAGTGACTTTAGCATGAATGCTCTTCTTACAAGCTATCATAATGGCCATATAAGAAAAGTGATCCATGACTACAAACACACAGTCATCACCATGATTGGTTGAATGCAGTCTTGACATGTAATCCATGGATATGGATTCCCATGGCCCATTGAGATTGGGAAAAGGAGTGTACAATGCCTTCTTCTTGATAGAAGGTTTCACAATGACATAGGCAGTGCATGATCTAATATATCAGCCGACACTGTATCGAAGCTTTGGATAGTAAAAATTATTTTGCAATACCACCATTGTATTTTCGATTCAAAAGTTCCCTACCACTTGACTGTAATTTTATTCCCAAAGTATCTTTGCATGCTCGCTTGAAGGAACACAAAGATGTCCCAGATGCCATAACAATCCTTCCTAGAGGTGAAGTCTGCCACTGGTGTGCCTACACATAGTTCTTGATAGATGGAAACGAATTCAGGATCACTGTCATATACTCGAGGCCACTCAAAGGTCTCATGGTTGCACGATTTGGGCATCATGGTCAATGGTTTTACTGGAGCTCAACTAAGGAAATCAATTGTTTGATTGGTGCTTCCCTCATATATTTAGTGTTTAGGTGGAATTGATGCAAGTTATTGGACCACTTTTCATTGTGGTAATTATTTAAATTTCCTTGTCATAGGTGGTGTACTTTTGGATTGTATCTAAAAGTGTCTCACTGTGATACACCACTGAATGGCCATGCTGAGTGAGGACTGCACCAAAAACATAGTCCAGATAAATTTTTTTTATTTCAAAGGGTTGTTGTAGATATGATAAGGTAAGGACATGCACATAACATAAGCGCAAATTTAGTTCCTTAAATGCTTATTGTTGTGTCTTGGACCAACAAAACTTGACCTTAGTTCTCCATTTGGTCACTTGTCTAAGGGACTAAGAAATATTAGATAATCTTGACACAAATATGAGATAGAAGTTGGGAATGCCTAAGAACCTACGAAGTTCTGTGAGAGTTTTTAGGGTTAACCAGTCACGAGTGGCTTGGAACTTGGCCATGGCCACATCCACACCATGTTCGTCCATGATGTATCTTGTATACTAAACCCTCTCCATTCCATATGAGAAATTCTCTATATTGGTGTATAAATTGTGTTGTTGTAGGTTGTTGAGGACCTGGTGGATATGCTGCAAATGTTCTACCCTAGTTCTACTGTAGATGAGGATATTATCTAGATATATGAGCATAAAATAATTGGTGAATGGACATAGGATATCATCCATTATCCTCATGAAGGTTTATGGAGCATTAGTCAAGAAAAAAGGCATGGCCAACCACTCAAAAAGGCCTTCACAAGATTTGAAGGCAGTCTTACAGACATAGGTCTGCTCAGTTGGAAGCTAATGATAACCATATTTTAGATCAATATTATTGAAATATTTGTTACCCTTGAGTTGTTCCAAAAGGTCATCGATCCTAGGAATGGGATACCGATTCTAGAATATGATTTTTTTAGAGATTGGTAATCAATACAGAGTCTCCTTGTCCCATTTTTCTTCTACACCAACATAATTAAACACCCACAAAGCGAGGAGCTAGGTTGAATATGATCCGTCTAGATTAATTCTTGAATCTGGTGTTTTATTTATTCATTTTCCATGAGGGAACACATGTATACTATCTTATTAGGTAAAGGAACCCCATGTATCAAATTAATGTGATTATTGACTTGGCAATGTATTGGCACCTCGACAGGTGTGGTGAAGATGTCTTTTTATGTTTCCATGATATTTTCCACTCAATTTTGTTGTTTAGAAAGATACTGTGTGGAGGTGGTGGATGTTGCTATAATATTTCATTCACCTTCATAACAAATCATGAAGAGGACGAATTTCCCTATGTGGGATATTACCTTCTGGCTTATATATTTTAGACTCATCTCTCACGTGCCTCTCATAATACCCATCCCGCCAGTATTTGATAAGTGGAAGGTATTTAAGGAGTGCAAAGGTGATCTTTTCACTATCAGAAAATTTTTGAACAGAGAAGTAACCCTGTAATAAAATTAACCATTTATCAAAAGAATATGCATCTATACTTCCTTATAATAAGGGGATTCCAAAGTTAACTTGTAGCTTGAAAGGAGTTGTGCCTTTGAAACAACTACCCATTGAAGATGTATCCGTCATCGTCGACATTCGTTAAAGGATTTGGGTGAAATTATCCATCATCTCATTCATTTGTTTCATGAGGGATTCCTTGAGAAAAAATCTAATAGGATCTCTTGCTCCATCATCACTCTTTTCTTCTCCCATAATGTGAGGTTGTTTGGGCTAACGAGAGTAGTTTTCCCCAAGCTCAACTAGTTCGAGAGCCAATTCTCGATATTAAGATCTTGTTAGGGACACACACCAAGAAACCACAAGAGTATATTGATATGATACCACTGCTCCAGATTTATGCGAGAATGAAATAAAAGAGAACAAATATATATATATATATATATATATATATATATTTCAATAGACACAATGATACATTAAACTCATATTCTATTAAAATGAATAAAAAAAACAAACTTTAAAATAAAAGCATTTAGAATGGTGCTAGCTATATATTTGAGAAGAGATATAGAGACTATGCTCATTCGTGACAAGATGAATACTAAAGGAGGCCAAAAGGGCCTATTTATCATAATTATTAGGGAAAGTGTTGATAGGAAAAATGCACCTCTTGCGGACAAGAGATGTTCCTCTAGTTTGAATGGTTTAGATCTAGAACAAATGAGTTACAATAGAGTTGGAATACTTCTCCTAGAAGTTGTGGAGATCTTGAATGAGTCCCTTTGATGGAATGGTGTAGCTGTTTCCTATGGTGATAGCTCTTGACAGGCTTTCTTGCATAACCACATGAAACCATCAAACAAGATCACAAGAATATAATCCACAAATCTATGTCAGTAACTAAGGAATCCAACAGTAAAATACATGATTATAACACAACATACTTTACAGGAAAGGAACCACCTTTGAATTAATAATAAAGAAGAAAGCTTACAACCTTTGCCTTAGTATCATGATGCCCCTTCTCATGCGAATTCCTTGTCCCCAAAAGCTCGAACTTGCTACTCCTATGATCACCCTACTGATTTAGGCCAGAATCTCAATGCAACATCATAAATTTTCTCTCTCTCAATCATGGGGTATGAGCCTGGTTTTATAGACCTTGGGAAGATACAGATAGTTGAGTAAATGGTGGGTGAGTTGGAAGGGATATCCCAAAAGGATGGATCTCGAGTCCAAGTGGTCCTCAAGAGTATGGATGAGGTTTCCATGAAGTCTTCCTTCGAGAAGCTTTGTGGAAACTTTTCTTTTTCACTTTTCACCTTGGGCACTGCTTCTCCTCCACTATGACAGAGCGGTGATAGGGTAGAACCACACATTGAACAAGGGAAAAATTGGTGGCACCACCTACTGTCAAGAGATAGTGAGCATTACCAAATTTTAATGAAGGGAGTAATGCTCCTTGTAATAAGGACACGAGCATTGCTAGATTTTTATATGAAAGATTGAACTCATGGCCAGTATTTTCACTTCACAACTTGGGATTCAGGGAAATAACTGATTATTGGGACCTCATCACATGATGATGACGAGATTTATGTGTAACATAATGCCCCCCAAAGCATGAGGCTATAGGGTTATGATAGGCGAGAGATTTCAGAGAGCAAGTTATCACTTCGAGGCAATAATTAGCTTGATCGGAGATCATCATAAACCATGCATCTACAATACATCAATAGTTTTGACTCATGACCAAATGTGTCCTCATCATGGCTGTAGACCAATACAAAGCAGATCCATGAGAGAGATTAACAAACATGGCTACTAGAATACATCGTAGATCCATGTGATAGAGGACTCAAACTTGGGACATAGCTACCAGACATACACTGTATATCTATGTGAAATGAACACAAAGTAGAGCACAACCACGACCATATAAATGTGGATCCATGCTAGGAATTCATACAATATACTCCCTCGCAACCTAGGGAAAGCAATGAGTGCTTTTTATAGATACCCAGAGTCTTCATCTCGTCTTCCACAAAGTACGATTCTATCCATGTGATTACAATGATTTGATGTCAAACATGGTAGAAACCAATTGATTATCAGTTAATGATGAGAACCCTTAACAAGTGCAAGGGAAATCACCATTGATGTCAATGATTCCCAAGGTACCCTAGTACAATATCCCAAGTGTGAATAGATCATTTGATGTCGAACACTCAATCAAGTCTATCGATCAAAGGTAAATGATGTGAACCTATGTCAAGAGTGAGAGAATATGTCGTTAGGGAATATTGATATCAAGGTACTAAACTTGTTTCTAAGACTATTTCTTGGATGATGAGCTGATGTCGATAGGAATAGTCTTGTCGAAGGAGGGCCATGATGAATCCCACATCGAAGACACGAAACTTGGAACAAAGTTATGGAATGTTGTAGATGATGTAGCCATAGGACTAACTCAAAAGGTACTGACACAAAGGTTGTTTTGACTGCAGAGGTAAACTTTCAACATCCCTTTGAACATCAGGCATCACGACAAAAGACTTGGCAACATTGAATTAAAAAAGACAGATACCAGGAAATAATGCAATGATGGACAATGCATTCTTTGAAAGACTGAAAGGAGTGACATGAATCATGAAAGTAGATCGACTTGGAAGAAAGCTGAATACCCAATTGACTGAATGAAATGCAGATAAGTGCCATGTTCAAAGATGACTAGAAACGACCATATTATTTGCAAAATGAATTAGTTCCCTTCCATTAATTTCCCCATCATGATTGATGAGTGCCTATTTTCATTTTTACAATTTCAAAGAGGGTAACAAACGCTCGTTGTAGCTCATCTGAAGACAATTCTGTTCTCATATTTTTCATGAACCTGAGAAAGGAGGGGTTCATTTCCAAAAGAGGGTCTCTCAGTGTTTGGTTTAACGAGTCCATTGAAAGTTAACTCGACTTCATTCATGTTTAGAGAGTTTGAATGAAAATGGAAGAAGACTCCATAGGATCCTTTTTTGTAATTAGTCAATCTGAACCGAAAAAGAGATAAACTACCGTCAGAAAGACGACTCTTCAAGTACTTTTACGAGCGTGAAGAAGACAAGTTCGCTCGACAATATTTTCACATTTAGGGAGTCAGAAAAGAGTTTAAAGAAGATTCCATTAGGTTTTATTTTCACAATGAACGTGTTTAACGAGTCTGAAAAGAAGCGAAAATGACTTGAAGATTTGATTCTAGGTTTAAAGAGCATGATCAACGTGTCGAAATGAACGCTCGATGAATTTTTCCATTTTGCGGAAGTATGAAAAATCCAAAAACAAACTTACCCAGAGATGATATTGTTTTACTTCTTTCCCTATAAAATCTTTAAAGAAGCCATCAGTCTCCCAAAAATATTTCAAAACTGATTTAATGAAAATGATTTAAAAACATTAAAATAATATAAAAACCCTAAAAATATTTTATAAAAGGCAAAGTAAATAGTAAAAACCAATTCATTTTACCATTTACCAATTCTTGGAGAGAATTTGGGAAAGTTGTGTGCAGATTTTTAGTTGAAGAATCCGTAGTTGTTTCTCGTCTGTTTTCCATGTCATCAGTTCTAGGTGCGAGTTAAAAACATCCTCTTAATTTCCATGGTTTCCATTTTATAATTTTATGCATTTTATTTTAGCTTTGGGGATTTTAGGCCAGGCCTAAAAAATGCATTCCAAGTAACTCTTCTAGCCTTACCGAGAAAAGTAGTGCCCGATAAGAACCACCCATCATCAGGCCTACATAGGCAGTGGCACCGCTCTATCATAAGGAAACTGAAGTGGTGTTGGCCATAGTGTCCCAAAAATGAAAGAACTAGCAAAAATACATGATTTCAAGCATTTTTAAAAGATGGATAAGTGTCTAAATGCCTCATTGATTATTTTTTGACATGTTATATTGCTCATTATGGTGATTTGGAAGGAAAGGAAACATGAATATGAAGATATTCGTGCCGCAAGAGATGCAAGTTCCATTGATTCTCTATGAGGCTGTGGCCTCTTAAAATTTTTCCACGCTCCTAGAATGGTATCACATGCAATTACTAGAGCACATACTATGGATGTGGAATCTAGAGTAGCAACATTTCGAGGTAGGGCCTCACATCCTCACCATAGAGGTGGAGGATATATATTTTCTCATTGGGTTGTCAAGGAGTGGAGCGCATATTTCTCTTTTAGGCTCCCGAGTGGGAGATATTACTACACGGAGTTGATAGTCCGCCATTGTAATCCAAGAACCAAGATATTGGGAAAGCAAATACCGATCAAATAAGTGAGGGATTTTCCACTTCGCACCATGCTCTTTACCATGCAAAGGGTAGATGGGATCCAAGGGCCTCACCAAACTTCCTGGGCTCACATCTTGTATGCCCTAGAGGCTATGGTTCCCAAAGTATTCAACCAGGTAGAGGCACTATTACCTGTGTTCAAGGATCAACTGACCAAGTGTCAGCAAGGGGAACTAAAATAGTTCAGCTACGAGACCATTCTGGCATGCTTCTTCTTTGAGAGGGTACCCCTCTTAAGGCCCCAGGTAGTATTCATAGAGTTGAGACCTAGAGACCCCTGCATGCTGCGGTGGGTGGAGATCATGGCTCACATAGCAGGTGGCGGGTCAAAATTCAAATATGGGGCTCCTTTCTTTCGATGGTTGAACGATCAGATCCTCATGATTGAGGACTATGCCTATGTAGAGACCAAATTCTGAGGAGATCCCGACCTTCCTCTGCCACCTGGCACTCAGTGGGGTGACATCAGTAAGAGGAAATACTCAAGATGTTAATTATGTTTTTATATTTTTATGTTTTATGATTTTTATGGATGATAACAAGACCTATTTTTTTCATGCAGATGTTGGGGATGCATAGCTTGGGGGATCATCCCCCATGGATAGGAGAACAGGAGCTTGCTTTGTTCATAGAGGCGACTGTGAGCTCACCTAGATGGAGGAGAACCTAGGTCAGTTGACTTTGGATATCCCAGATTCTATGATAGATGACCTCCCTAGGAGGTTTTAGAGACATATCGCGGGAGTGTCAGGCTTCTTTAGCCTCTTGCTATGTAGGGTAGAAAGGGCTATTATGTGCTACCATGAGCACCATTAGGGTGGTCTGCATGATGTATCACTAAAATATTGCTAGCTTCATGATCTTTTGTATCATTTTGTATACTTGAAAGTCATAGTGCTTCAGATGAGGTCTTGTGACCATATTTTTGTAAAAACACTTTATATATATATATATATATATATACAGACTCAGTTCTGGTGTTTATATTTGTTTCAAATGGACAAATTGTATTTACATGGTTTTGTGTGTCTTCTATAGTTTATCTTACTTTACAATGGACCATGTTTTATTTTAAAAAAAGTTATGAATGGGAAATATACCAGTCTAGAATGTAATTTGCTAATGAATCAAAAATCGTATTATCATACCTAGGGATATACCTATAAGTGATAAAATTGAATGACCTCTCTAATAGACGCACTCTTTGAAAGAGACAGAGAAGTGTAGGGTTCCTGATGGTGTAAACATGGTTTAGATGACAAATCACTAGCGAAGAGTCCATAAACACTACCAAATCATGAATGTCGTGAGATGCATCCTCGATCAATAAACCTATCATTGCCTGATACTCGGCAATGTTGTTGGTAGCCGGACCAATACAGACCGCTCTTGAACTGACTAAGTCATGATCTTGGGGAATAAAACACCCAAGTAGATGAAGCAAGGTTCAAGGTATGATGGTGTGCACAATCAACAAAACCATAGAAATCCATCCAACTGCATAACCAGAACATGGTATAAACAATATGGACATTGAAATCAACACCATATTGAAAATGCGAAAACAAACTAAAAGTCAAATATACATATATACAAGGTACCATACATAAATGTCTTAAGCATATTGCCTCTTCAGGTACAACCCATTGCAAGGTTTCTCGAAGGGTATCCCTTCATAGTCAACGAGTTCATAAGCCCCTTTCTCCAAGACCTTACTAATGAAAAAAGGACCGTACCACATAGATTCAAACTTTCTCTTCCCTATTTTGTCATGTCTTTGATCATAAGTGAGGACTAGGTCACCTTCATTGAAAAAATGAGGTTAAACAGACTTGTCATACTGCGCCTTGACACAATTTCTGTGTGCCTCATTAGCCAAGGAAACATCTCTTCTACTTTCATCAAGGTTGGCTAAGTACACAAATCTCTCTTCCTCGGTGGAATTGTTTGGGAGAAATTATACTACAAGTTTAAGTGATGGGGTTTGACAATCGATAGGGAGGAAAACTTCCAATCCATATACCAACTGAAAGGGTGTGAAACTAGCTGTTGTTTTTACTGAAGTCCTATAAGCCCAAAGTGCGGAGAAGAGACTCAAGTGCCACTTGGATTTATGATCTCCAACCATCCTATGCAACATGTTTTTCAAAACCTTGTTAATGGAATCTACTTGACCATTAGCCTGCGGGTAATACAGAATTGAGTTTTCATGGAAAAAAACCAGCTTAGCGCTTAACTAGGCCATCATCTAATTTCAGAAATGAGATTTGTGGTCAGTGACTATGGCTTGCAGGACTCCACACCTCGATATCACATGGTTGAATAAAAAGAGGGTGACATTCGTACCATATTCGGCATATGTAGGCATTTTCTCGACCCATTTTGTGAAGTAATCGATGAATATGATGATGTAACCATGCCCCCCAATTGAGGTAGGATTACAGTGCATAAAATCAATAGCCCACTTGGAAAAAGAGCCAACTACAATGACAGAGTGTAAAGGAGTAGTGTGGGTGCAATTTTTTGGATAAAAGTGTTGACACGGTGGGCATTTTTTAACCGCTTCATGACAATATTTAAAGATCAAAGGCCAGAAATACCCAATGCGAAGGATTTTTTGGGCTGTAGCCATTCCAAAAAGATGATCGGCACATGCTCCAGAGTGGTAGCCATTCAGAACCTATTCAGCCTCTTCATGTGTAAGGCACCGTCGAAGGATGGAATCAATACCATGTCGGTACAATGTATCATTCAAAATGAGATAGTATTTTGCATGGTGACAGATACGACGATGATCGTCATGAGATATGGTGGGATGAAATCTTTGATTTTGGATATATATAATAAAATATCGATACCATGGATCAGTTGTGCTTATCAAGAACAAAAATTCATATGGGAATGAATCATTGGGCTTAGTTTCTATCAAAGCACACGGAAGGTCACACATCAACTTCGCAAAAACCAAGGATTTCTTCGAAGTAGGCTTGGCGAACTCAAGATCAAATTCCTATAATATAATAATCCAACAGGAATACTTGCCCCCCAGTACCTTACGAGTCAGAATGTAATACATGGGGTTTTGATCAGCGAGTACAATTGTAGTACGAAGTAGAATGTAATGAGGAAAATTTTGTACATCAATGACTGTAGCCAGAGCTAACTTCTCCACATGTGAGTAATGGGTTTCAGAGTCAATGAGACTCTTACTCAGGTAATATATCACGTGTTCTTGGCCGTTGGGATTTTCCTGCACTAGAACCATTCCAATCGTAGTAGTGGAGGCAACAATGTATAACATAAAGTATTTTGAATAATCTGGGGGGTGCAACACTGGTGAATGGGTTAGAGCGTGTTTCATATTATCAAAAGTTTGTTCGGCCTAGTCATCCTAGAATAAAGGAGTGCCCTTCTTCAGGAGATGCATATAACCATGCGTTTTTCCTGCAAAGTTGCATACAAAACGACGAATAAATTTTTCCTTCCCTTGTAAACTTTGGAGTTCGATGATGTTTGTCGGGGCGGGTAAGGACAGGATAGCAACAATTTTCAGAGGATCAATTGTTATACTGAAACCTCGTCACCCTCATGTAATGATATAGGTGTCCCCCTGTCTGCTTCAATCCATCAAAGTTTTCCCTAGAGAAATGAAGGAATAAATTAACCCCTTGCAATTTTCCCTTTTTTGAGCTGGTAATGCTCTTTCCCCATTGAAAAAAAACGTTACTCAAGAAGCAAAGAGCCAGCACCGCTCCTGATACATGAGTAAAGAGAGGTGCCACCACTCTTTCCCTTACTGCAAGAATCGGTACCCCCTTAACACCGCCTGTTTTCTTCATTGGAGGAGCGGTGATCCCGTTTTGAAGGCAAAAAAGATAAGCTTCGAGAGGATTCTCGAAGCTGACCTTCGTGGAGCCTAATCCCTATGGTTTAGGACCAGCTGGAGCTCAAGATCCTCCCTTTTATGATGTAATCTCCACCTCACCCATGATATCCTCAACCATACCTATCCTCCCATGCCTTTAAATATTGGCTCACCCCCCATGGGCAAAATGACGAAGAATTGTGTTTCATACCCAAACTTTGTCAAAATCATTCTTGAGTCTTTGGAGACAAGGTAAAGTTAGAGGCAAGGAGCCATTGGAAGGAACTTTTAACACCAAGGAATGAAGGTTGTAGTCTCTCCAATCATTTATTAATAAAGAATGTATTTTCTTTCCCATATTTACTATTTCATATGTTTATATTGCTTGATTCCTTGGTCACAAGCATAGATCTAGTTGATTATATTGTATGCTATCATGTTTTGCTTGTTGTTTTCCATCTTTTACCGGTTCTTCTATGAGGATAGCAAGGACAACCTTTAAGAGAAGTATCATGACATTCCATTTAGTTTATTAACTATATCTAGGGGAAGTTTAACATTTGGTGTTTGTGTTTTGTTCTAGATCTGGACCATTCATACTAGGGAACCAACTCTTGTCCGCAGGAGGTGTGTATTTCTGGCTAACATCAATCTAGATTCCATCTTTGGAAACCACGAAGCCAAGAAGACATCTAGTCTCAACACAAAAGACACATTTGTGTGGATTCAACCAAATTTTATAATGACAACACCTAAGGAAAATGTCTCAAAGGTGCATTGGATGGTCCTCCCGTTGTTGTGAATGAGCTAGGAGGTCGTCAAGGTATGACTCCATGATGTCCTTGATATCATGAAATGCATAGGACACGACTCGCTGAAATGTAGCTCCGATGTTTTTTAGGCCAAAAGGTAACCTACGATATGTGAAGGTTCCACACAGTAAAATGAATGTCATTTTATGTTGATTGGCAGGAAGAATCTCTATCTGATTGTAGCCAAAAAATCTATCCATGAAAGAAAAGATTACACTCCCAGCACAGTTATCAATGATCTGAAATATGTGTGGAGTAGGGAAATTGTCCTTAGGACAAGCCTTACTTAAGTATCGAAAATCGATACAGACTCTAATAGTACCCTGCTTGTTGGCCACATGGACAATATTATATACCCATTATGTCAGGGGTATGGGATAAATAAACTCCTCCTCCATAAGTTTTTCCACTTCAGCTTTAATAGCCATAGCCTTCTTAGGATGGACTTGACATAATTCTTATCGGATAGGTTTTTCTATGGCATAGGTTCTAATATCATGTACAACAATTGATGGACCAATCCCAAGGATCTTCTTATACATCCAAGAAAAAAAATCACGGAATTCTTTGAAAATGGATCTATAGCTTTCAGTTTCATCTGTCGAGAAGTTTTGGCCTACATGGAAGTGCTCAAGAGTTCCGGCTTGACTGATATGTCAATTGGGGTTGTCTTAGTGATGTTGCAAATATTTCCTTCAGAATATATGTCTTGCAACAATAGATGTGTTTGATGGTCACTGACGATATCAGTACTAATAAGAGATACAAGGTCAAAATCTACTGAATTGGAATTAGGAAGAAAATAAGATCGGTGATGGTGATATTCCCATATGGGTTCGTCCGTACTCACGATCTCCATGATGGACTCATCTCATGGAAAAGCCTAGGAGATATAATCTAGAGTAGGGACAGATGGTTCTAGCTAGTAGGGCAGGTGGTAAGGATCCGAAACCACTAGATGAATATCATTAGAATGGACATCGAAAGCAGATTACACAACATCATCAAGTGATTCATAAGGGACAAGAGAGGATGACTCAATAACTTATTTTCCTTTAGGAATAAATATAGTTGTGGAAATCATGTTCATGGTTTCCACTTTCGTACTAGGAGGGCCTGAGGGAAATACTCCCATGAGGGTTGAATCCTTCAACATACCTACCCCAATCGACTGATAAGGAGGAGGAGACTAACCTAGAATAGAGATGTTATTAGCGATGGGAGTAGAAACATCCAATAAACAAAAGTCAAGTTGATCGATAGTTACAATCTTACCCAAATGAGGAAATTGGAGAGTTTGAAACACTGTCGAAGGAACGGCAGTCATATCATAGAACCAATTTATCCCCAATAGAAGATTGTAATCCAATGAGGCATCAACTACTTCCACCTGAATGGAAACAGTATTGCCTCCAAGCTCGACTGAAAGGTTCAGTAATAGACCGTGAGGCTGGAAACCTCGTCCATCAAAATATTTTAAGGTTGTAAGTGACTTTGTAACTTCAAGAGAACCAATGGCCCTCCAACATGATACAGACAAAACTGAGGTTAAAGCTCCCTCATCCGAAACGGTCCTATGGACCTTTCTCCTAACTACTCTAGTTGCAATTTGAAATGAAAGTTAGTGGGGTAATCTGGATTTATGTTATCCACATTGAAATGGATTAGGTTGGTGTTATCTGGGTCTAATGCCCCCAAATACGTTAATAGGTTTTTACGCTGTGTTGGACATATTTGGAGTACCTCAAGGGTAGACATCGCACAAGGTGCTTGAGCCAAATATTCAACAACATTGTAGAATTGTGCAGCTTGGGCATTGGGATTAAAAAACACCTTCCTAAGGGTAGTCTTAGGCGGCCGTAAAATCAAATCGATATTAGGTTTCTTAATGGTGAGAGGGCCATTAGTCGAAGATGGAGGGGAACTAGTGGAAGGAAATTTATCAGAAGAAGGATTTCCGTCCTTCTTCTCTATTGTCTTGTCATATGAATGACTACGAGTATTTAAATTGATGGTATCTGAGAACATCATTCTGATTTCTTTCGTAGAACTAGAGGTCCCTTGATTAGACATACAATCTATCAATTGTTGCTGAGATGGGAAGGGATCGATAAGCACTGCTGGTGTAGGGTTACTCTTCAAAAATTTACTAATCTCTTCATGATGAGGGCACTCCTTCATGAAGTGATCACCTCCAAATAACAAGCAAGGGTACTTTTCCTTTCTCTTTCCTTTATTATCATTCTCCGTGGTTGTAGCCTTGGGATTCTCCTGTTGGTTTCCAGGCTTTTTATTTTTTCCTTTACCTTTCTTCTTATTGTCGGTTGTTTGTGTACTTTGGATAGCATTAACCTCTATGGAAACTGTAGGAGAAGAAGGACTCTATTGCTTGATAGGCTTAGCTGCTGACGTTGGATGGATTAAGCTGACAACCCCATCAATAGGAGTTCCTGCAGGTGGCTTGGTAGGGTCCATGTTGGGATGAGGAGCTTGAGGGATTAGGTCATACAAATTTTTGGATTGTGAATAAACCAAATCTAGATACTGAGCATGTTTGATAGCTTGCTCTTTGGTAACATCACCACCCATAGCCACATCTTGGGAAATGGGAGGCAACAAGGATTTCGTGAACCAATCAGCCAATAGTTGGTCCAGGATGGGAGCTTTAATGAGTCGTCTTTTCCCTCTCCACTCATGAATATGGTCTGATATATGTGTGGAAGTGTTTTGATGAAGTGAATTCAAAAGGTATGTACCCTTTTTTTAATGAATAGGTAGCTGAAAGTGTATGAAAAAAATGGTTTCCAATGCGCTAAAGTCCACAAACGAATGTTGTGGAAGTTGAATGTACCATTTCATGGCCATACCGATCAAAGTGTGTTGGAAGAGTCTTAAATGAATATAGTCATCCATAAAGGAGTTGGAAGAACATCACGGATGGAATGTCATGACATGATTTTTGGGATCATCTCCCTGCTTCCCATCAAATTTTTGAATGTTTGATGGTAACTTGACTGGAATAGTAGGACATGACGGATTGTTTTGAATGGGATCATTAATCAACTTGGACAAATCGGGAAGGTCAAGGTTTCCAAGAATGGAAGTTGTCAATTAGGTTTGACGTACTGGTAGTATTAATAAGGCATGTGCGTACCAGTAGGGCCATAAGTTAATTGATATATTGGTTGTTGGGTTGGTCGATAGGCAAATGATCCTCCTGAATGGGTGGACCTCTAGGAGGAGGGATACCTGGAGGTGGTGGGCCTCCAAGTGGTGGTGGACCTCTAGGTGGTGGTGGACCTCCAGGTGGTGGTCTCCCAGAAGGTGGAACTCTAAGTGGTGGGCCTCCGAGTTGCGGTGGACCTCCAGGTGGTGGTCCCCCAGGTGGTGGTCCTCTGGGTGGGGGTCCTCCGTAAGGTGGACCTCTTCTAGGTGGGCCTTCGCCACCCTAAGGTGCCCCCCCAAAACCTCCGGCAGTATGAATATGTATTCCTCCCATGGTTGGCATGTAGGACCAATTAGGTTTCCCCCACGTCGTAAACATGTTTCCATGGTAAGGGATTCTAGGATACATAGTTCCTGTAGATGTAGGTTGATAGTTCATATTTCCTACAGGAAGTTGATTCCATGGGTAACGGTAACCCTAAGAAGGTTGGTTGACTGCATATTGTGCCCCTAAGGGTTGGATTGAACTTGACGAAGGGTTTACCATATTGGTGTTGGTGGTAGGAACAACCATTGCGGTTGTCCTACAACAGAGGTCTATCTAGCACTAATAGAAACTCCACTAAATGATGACGTAAATCACCCTGAGGGTTTCCTCACGACATTGGAATATGCTGATACCGTTTGAGCTGAGGATTTCCCCCCAGCTACAGAGGATATGGGAGGTCTAGAAACAAACTTAGGATGTGAAACTTCAGGAGTAGGGTTGGAGGTTTGACTTGGATTATGAGGAGTCACAGCGCGAATAGGGAGATCATCAATAGGAGCTAGAGTCTCAGCAAGTGAGTGATATCCAAAAGGCTAAGGATTTGAAAGACGAGGTAAAATAGCTGACATAGTTTCTTTGTGAGGTACGGGCAAGGGAATAATTCTCTCCACTCTCTCTTGAAAGTTACAAGTGCGATCAAGATATGCTTGGATCCTTGTATTCTCATCTTCACCTGGTGAAAGATTATCAAAAGAAGGTCTAGTAACCCAAAATTTGGAAAGGGATTGACCCATAGAAGTTCTCCAAAAAGGAGCATTAGGGCCATATTATGTTTCAATAGGAGTATTAGCATGACCTTTCGTTGGGGATTGAAAGGAAGTGTCAGCCATAGGAGGCTGTTGGACCAAGGGATTAATGTAAGTAGTGAATTGTTATCCTCTTTCCACAACTAGGCTTCCTTCCACATGGGAGTCAGTTGCATATCCTGATCTATGGCTTCCATTGGGCTCTACCCTATAATAGGAGGAAAGTTGAGTGGTAAGCCTTGGTTTCATCTGGATCATCTCAACTGAAACTCAACAAGATTGTATGGTCACTAAAACCTAACCTATGATTTCAAAACTAGAAAAATCACACAAAATTTCTCCTACACAAACTACAGGACATAAGAAAACTTAACTAACAAGAGGGGTTGATACAAGCCGGTTCCTCACTAGGATTGTCAAGTTTTTTCAACTCACTATATACCGCAGGGTCCAACCGTAAAACATAGTGAGGAGGGTCAAACATCCCTCACCTAAATACCTGACTACCTGGATGACACGTGCGTAGTAATCTCCCCGAGTGTTGTTCTCAGTGTCTTGCACCAAAAAGATGGCCAAAAGGGATTTTCTCATATGGTTTCAAGAATCCTAGAAGGGCCTCCCAATATAAGCAAGGTGCGTGGGAGTTCAAATACGCAGTAGTGCCATCTAATGCACAAACATTCACAAGGGGCCTTTCGATATACAATCGAGTATGTGAATTACCTTTCGATATACCTCAAGGGTACATGAAAGGCCATTCTATATACTGACCGTACATGGAAGAACCGCGTAGGTCCTGGGTTACAGTGCAGGCAATAAATGACAGCTCCTACATTTTACGACGCTGAAACATGTCTCTAACCTATCACTCAAGTTACTAAGATTTTTAACCTATAGCTACTGTTAATTTTAAGTTGAACGGTTGGGTGAATGCATGGAGTTATGACAGAAAAGTAAAACCATGCAGTTATGATATGAAATTTTTTTCACTTTGCCATTCAAAGCATGCCTACTTATGGGAATGAGAGAGTGTTTTCTTTTTCAATTTCGTCTCAAAACCAAAACTTTCCCAAACATTCTAACTAAAAAAATCTTTTCGAGAATACAAACAAGCAAGACACTTCTAATCTAATTTTTGAAAGCAAGCAAATGGGGTGAGATCTCTTTTCCTAAAAAGAAAGACAAAAATACTCAAAGGCACACTAAGTACTTTTTTTTCAATTTTCTTTAAGAATGGAAAGATCTAACTTAAAACTGTGATATTTTTTCATTTGATGAGACAAGAGTAAAAACAGAAAGAAGAAATTGGAGATCTGAAAGATTATGAGGCTGGTCAGAAACCCAATAATCCATTCTTCAAACAAAATTATAATCAAATCTCAACAAAAAAATTTCTTTTAAAATAAAAAAGAAGTATTTTGTAAACTTAACGAAGAATGAAAGCAAAAAACCAAAAAGCAAGTCTTCCTTTTCAGTTTTATCAAGCAGGAAAAAGAGATTTAACTGAACTAAGATTCCAAGAAATCCTTTCGAAAATGAAAACCAAGCATACAAGCAATCAAACTGATGAGTGTAACCTAGCTTTTTGAATTCAACAAAGCAAGCATTTACCACATCCAGAATTTGAATCTAAATACTCAGATCTATGAAAAGAATCCCAAACACTCACAGAACTGAAAGCAAAAATCAAACCAAACTTTGAAATGACAAGCCTGTAGAAGGCCTACCTAGCACTGCTTGAGGATAGTGGGTGACAGAGCGATTCTAGATCAACACCGCTTCCTAATTACCGAGCACATGCAGTGGCACCGCTTCTTGATAACTGTGCATAGGCAGTGGCACCGCTTATTTCCCACAGTGCATGTGCGGTGTCCTGTATAAGTAAAAAAAAACAATGGCAAAAAAAACAAAGGCAACTACTGTAATACTGGCATTAAAACCATGAATTGACAGAAATATGAAGTACAAAAGGTAAGAATGACTCAGATATGAAGAGATATGATAATACCAAACCAAGATCTCACCAGACAAGCTAGTATATCTGATTAGTGAAATATTGGAGCTTGGATTTCAGACAAGAGTTTGAATACCAAGGTAGATCAGATGTGTTGAAAGCTCTTTCCCAGTGGAGTTTCTAGATTTGTTTCTAGGAAAAATGCACCTCTTGCGGACAAGATTTGTTCCTCTAGTCTGAATGGTTCAGATCTAGAACAAATGAGTTACAACAGAGTTGGAATACTTTCCCTAGAAGTTGTGGAGATATGGAACAAGTCCCTTTGATGGAATGGTGTAGCTGTTTCCTATGGTGATAGCTCTTCACAGACGTACCTGCATAATCACATGAAACCAACAAACAATATCAAAAGCACCATAATATAATCCACAAATCTATGTTAGTGACTAAGGAATCCAATAGTAAATACATGATTATAACACAACATACTTCACAGGAAAGGAACCACCTTTGCATTAATAATAAAGAAGAAATATTACAACCTTTGCCTTAGTGTCGTGATGCTCCTTCTCATGCCAATGACTTGTCCCCAAAATCTATAACTTTCTCCTCCTATGCTCACCCTACTAAATTAGGCCAGAATCTCAATGCAACAACATAAATATTCTCTCCCTCAACCATGGGGCATGAGCATGGTTTTATAGGAATTGGGAGGATAGTGATGGTTGAGTAAATGGTGGGTGAGGTGGAAGGGAGAACCCAAAAGGATGGATCTCGATTCCAAGTGGTCTTCAGGAGTAGGGATGAGGTTTCCATGAATTATTCCTTTGATAAGCTTCGTGGAAACATCTCTTTTTCACTTTTTACCTCGGGCACCGATTCTCCTCCACTATGAAAGAGCAGTGATAGGGTAGAACCGCACATTGAAAAAGGGAAAAAAGCAGTGGTATCACCTACTGTCAAGAGACATTGAGAATTACCAAATTATAATGAAGGGAGTAACACTCCTTGTAATAAGGACAAGAGCGGTGCTAGATTTTTATATGCAAGATTGAAGTCAGGGCCAGTATTTTCACTTCAGAACTTGGGATCCAGGGCAATAATTGATGTTTGGGACCTCATCACATGATGATGACGAGATTTATGTGTAACAGAAAGAACCCTTAAAATCCAAAAACCTAACCCTAGAAAATGAATCATCATAAATTTTACGACCCCAGGGTAGTTAGTTGAATAGTCAACTTTCATGGGTCATAACTATAGTAGGGCAGAGCCCTAGCTACATGCAAAATCACCTACCTTTCGTCTATAAGACACAAGGGTAGAGTCAACTGAATGGAAGAGAACCTGCAAGGAAAATTTATCTTTGAGCCATATAAACCATGCAATAAAATGTTAGAGAAAAAATACACATACATCTAAGCTGCAAACTAAAACTAAAACAAACAATGCATAGAGATCATTATACCTAAGCTCTTATGGAAAATCGACCACCATGCCCTAGCTCAAGAAGCAGGCTCTCCTTATTGGTTTGAATGGTGTGGAGCTAAGCTCAACACACATGGGATATGGCTAGTGGAACAAAGGGAATGAGAGGGATGAATGGCTTGAGAGAGTTGGCTCATCAAGGCACTCATACGGGTAGAGTAACGGTAGGCAGAGAATGAAATGATTTGAGAGTGACCCCCACCCCTGTATTTATAGCTTTTTTCTTAAGTTTTAGGGCTTTTATCCCTTGGTTAGGGTTTGAATCCCTTTCTAGGATTTTAAGCCCCTTTTTGCCTCTTTTTAGATCCTTTTGGGGTTTTTAGCCCCTTTTAGGGGTTTTAACCCCTTTTTGAGGGGTTTATCCCCTTGGTGAGCTATTTCTGGCTCCTTTATGGGTTTTTAAGCCATTTTTGATGTTTTTGAGCCTTTGAGGGGAGAACATAGGTTAAGTAAGGGTGTGGGGGTCAATAGGGGTTAGGAAATAGATGTCTTTATGTGGTATAGGCCATGTAGAGCGAGTCGGGTGATTTTTTGGGTAAACAGATTGCCCCTTGATGTGTGAGGGAAGGATCTCATCGTATGACTGACAGACATCATAGGATTTTTTGGGGAGAGGTGGTGCTTTCTGGGTTGGGACATGGTGGATTTTAGTTTTTGTATTGATATGGTTCCCATTAATGGGTGAGATACAAATAATGTGTGACATGTATATGGACAAGGTGAGAATCCCCATGCTCGTAACAATGTCAAAAGAATAATGTGATCTAAGCTCTAAAATGCAAGAGCCGATCATGTACAACTATTGTTACATAGTGGTTTTATCAATAAGAGGCTGAAATACAATACCGATATGAAGAAATGCTACATTGGACCCATGGCATTCTCATGGAATTCTATATCTTCATAATTGATGGTCTGCTAAATTTGGAATGGTACATAACTGTAGGGACTCACTGATGGAGAGTCAGAGTCTCTGTGGTACAATATGCTGCATCAATCATGAATCTATACGGAAGCACTGCTCTGGGGATTCTGAACATTGTCTCCAATGCAACCCAAAAATCACAAGGTACATGAACCTGTTTGGGTCCCTCAATAGACTCATAAATGTGCTAGAGTCAGGTGACATCCAGGGTCTTCGACCAAATAATTCATGGACCAATACCCTGCACGAGTCTCAATGGTGTGATGATGGATCTAGAGTCAAGCACGTGAGACAAAACCATCCCGAGAGGCACTAAGGAATCCTCTCAAGTGGTCCAAGGAACTCATCAATGAATTTAATGAAACCAGGATATAGGGACCTCTGGGTCTATCCTATGGAATACATGTGTTGTCGTCGACAGAGGGAGATCTGCAACTGATCAAGGAAATTATGTTTCCTTGACCAGAAGTGCGAGGGAGATGACCAAGGGTGTGATACAATCTGGGGACTGACCAACTGAATTGGGGAATAGGGGCATAAGGGGTACAGGGGACTCAAACTTCCTTTGTTAAGAGTATGATGGCAGGGTGGACCTGACAGCAAATGAAACTGACTCATAGGAGGGGGATCATAGCTGTAATACCAGGACTGTAACTGCAGACGGAAAATGCTTGGGGTAGGTAGATACTTTTGGTATTCATGGGATCCAAGGAAGACTCATTGTAGGATATTCTGAACAAAGGCAACCCAAAGGGGGAATGCTTCCAAATAGTAACATGTGGGGTGGTGTCTAAAGACACTATTATGGTACGATCTCGCATATTTTTAGCGAGCCCAAGAAAGTAAATTCTCAATGGTGCTTTCAATTTTAGAGAGTATGAAAGCATGAAGAAGACTCCCGTGGGGTCTCTTTTTCATTGATAGTCTCTTGTGCCCAAAAAAGGATAAAAGTGTACATAGGAGAGATCTCCCATCTTTTAGGGGATGAGAGACTTCTTTACCATTGGTAGTCCAATCAGGCTAGAAAATGTTAAACCTGTACTGACTGGATGGTCATTCATATACTTTTATGAGCATGAATGAAACCAAGTTTGCTTGACGATCTTTTCTTTATGAAAAGGCTAGAAAAGAGCTTAAAAACAACCCATAATGATATTTTTCATAGAGTTTGTTCCCAATTCCCGAGAAAGCATAAAAGGATGCAGATGGATACATTCTTGGCTTGAGTGTGCCAAGGTGGTCCTTTTCATATAATAGTCTACATAGTCCAAAAAATGAGGTAAATGAGACATTGTAGACACCCTTTCTTATACTTTAACGAGCGGGAAATGAAGCAAGGGTGCTCGTCAGTCTCTTCATTATTTTAGGAGTCAGAAAAGAGCTTAACAGAAACTACGTTATGGTCAACCAATCCAAGGGAACTAGTGGTGCCCCATGGTGGGACAGTGAGGGGTGGTCAAAGGTGACCAACTCTGCATCATGGATGGAGCAGGTGGCTCTTGAACATGCCATTATATGCACTGGATGGTTTATGACAGATGCATGCTAACCGAGGTGACCTCCGGTAATAGGTTCGAAGAATTAGTGGAAGTGGCGGTGGATGAACTAGACTACATATGATGTAAGCACAGGTCCAGAGGAAGTTATATTTCCAAATTCATTTCAAAATGATATGACTTCTGGGAAATGGTCTGGGAACCCGTGCAAGCTGTGGTGGATGGATTAGACAGTTATATGCGAAGGGCACGTAAACTGAGGTAACTTCCGAGAAATGGCCCAAAAAATTACTCATAAAACATAAGACAATGGTTTCGTTAATAGATGGAGGATGGAAAAATGAAACCAATGGTGAAAACGACGACTGAAACGAACCATGTATGGATCCGTTATGCTCGGAAGAAGAAACTAGACCTAATAAGACCTATAAATGGGTGGAGACCACTTTGTGAAGTGTCATGGTCACTATTCATTACTGAGTTGGAGAGGAGGGCCCCAAACTTCTTTTGCCGATTTCTTCTATTTCGATCGAAAGTTTCGAGATCCATGACTTGCAGGTAAGAGTTCTTGCAAAGCCCATTTTTTTCATGGTTTACATTTTTGGTTTTCTCACTCGGGACCCTCCTCTGGCCTGCTAGGGCTTAAAGGATCCGAGTCTCTCTTATCGAGGGAAAAGGAGCAACTGGGTCGCTCCTGTCGGGCAGAAAGGTGCGACCTGGGATCGCTCCTGTCTGGCCTGAATGACTGACCCAATCGCACCTGTCTAGCCTGTATGAGAGACCTGGTCACTGCTTTGGGTCCAACAGGTGTGATCTGGTCCTGGGTGTGCTTTTTTGCTGATAAATGGGGCTAACAACAGTTTTTTGCTTGTGCAGGATGGCCCCACTAGTGTGGTGAGAGTGGGACTAGAAGGATCTATGCAGAGGTGCACTCCAAGATGCAGGTTCATAGGATACACTTGCCCGCTCCGGAGTCCTCAAGTTCATGCAGGCGCCTTTGATGAAGAGCCTGCGGCTATTACTTGAGGTATTAGTGAGTTTCTAGGATGTACAAGGGGAGTGCTTTATTATACATGGGTAGCATATCGATATTACACTACAGGATGTATACTTCCTGACTGGGCTCCCAATGTTGGGAGTGGTTGGCGATATGATGCCAAAACTCTCATATGGGGAAACGCTTGATGAGCTCTACGAGAGGCACTACTATGCCTCTGCGTATGTACGGGGCTCACATATTTTGATGTGTGATATTGAGAGTCTTCCAACTCATGCAGTTGCAACAATGGTGCTGTGAATCTTGGGTTCTTCTAGGAACCATAAGATATCTGGGGGTCAGCTCCAGATGGTGGAGAGAGCTATGGGAGGCACATACTTTTCCTGGGCCCAGATGTATTTGTTTTTTGTTCGGTGTGCTCTAAACCACGCCAAGTTGGTTGGTGGGTTGTTCTACTTTGCCTCTTTCATGTGTTCCTTCTTCTTTGAGAGAGTTCTGATTCTTAGGTCGCATGTAGAAGTGCGTGATGGTGGTACTCGAGAGCCACACATGCATCGATCGTGTGAGATGAGGATCCGTGAGGGAGGCAATATAGTGGGCCTTTTTTTTCACTCAGGAGTTGCTGGATCAGTGGAAGCAGATCTCGATAGTTATGGAGGATTACCCATATGCAGATATGGACTACACTGGGGATGTGGGGATGCCCTATCCTCGAGGCCAATCCTGGGGGCCAGATGGTATCTACACATGATAATTTTATGTTTTTTCATTCATATATAGAGTGCTTAGCTTGTTGGTAGCTTCTTGATACACTAGGGCTGATGATATATTTGTGCACATGTGCATATATTGGGCCGTGTCCACCAGCAGGTTATCAGCGTTGCATGGGTGGAGTGGTGGGGTTGGAGTTACCTACGCGTCGGAAGGAGAGCAAGGTTATTGATGATCTGTGGGGGCTCGTGGAGTGCCTCCTAGAGGGAGTGATGGATGATGGGTGATGTTGAGCCACAAAAATACCACATTTTATGCATCTTTCCTATACCATTTGTTACCTTATTCCTATCTTATCCTTCCATAAAACCATTAATATTCACCACTTTCATAACAAATATGGGTTTATAATTACTATTTTCCAAATCATTTATTTTTGAGTATTTTGAGTGAAGTTGTGTTTAATTATTGAGAAAAATAACATATTTTCATTATACTTTAAAGTTGGATGAGTTTGGTGATGTTTACAGGTGTATTTGAAGACTTTAACAAGCTCAAAAGTGACCACCTAGCCTCATATTCGAATTTCATCCTCAATATGTGGGCTAATTTCAAGGAGAAGATTATGGAAATGTGGAGAGAATATCTCATCCAATATTTGTTGAGTATTTGAAGGGATGATTTGTAGATTTGTTGAGGATTTTGAGGGATAAGTTGAGAAAATAGTGGATCTGTAATTATGATCAGTTATCTTGAATTCATGTATAAATAGGAGGGCTCTCCCCTCATTTTGGTTAGAGATCTCTCTAGTGGTTTAGAAGTAGGGAATAGTTCAGAGTTAGTCATAGAGTGGGTTCTTGATTGTTATGTAATGGAGATGATGCTTAATGCACATCCTTTGATTCTCCCATGTTAATATATATTTTTAGTAATTTATTTGTTATGAGTTGTTCATGTAGATTTTCAGTTATGTTTTGCTTATGAATTGTTAGTATAGATTTACCATGAGCTCACAAGTTAATTTAGATTTGTTTATACCAGTTTATTTCATGCAATTTCAGTCTTTCTTTATCAAGTTAATTTATGCAATTTCATGTTTTATGCAATTAGATTTATTTCCATATAATTTCCTGTTTTCATAACTTGCAATTTCAATTGTAGAATAGGTTAGCAATACTCTGCCCCTGCATATATTTTGTCTATGCCTCACAATTTTATGCTTTCTCTGGGTCGACAGTTAAATTGTTGGATATCTGTTATAATTTGTTTAATATTTTCCCCAACATTTGGCGTCGTTGTCGGGGAGGTGCTAAAAGGGATCAGAGTTTATATAGGTAGATAGTTCATTTTTTATTACAAAGTGTTTTCTTTCATTTTCTGCAAATTTGAGTTTGTTTTTATGCAAGTTTTCTTTTACATTTTTGTAGTGTAAAGTTTGGATTGCTTTCATTTTTGGGCGCCTTTATTTCATACTAACTTGTTTCTAACTTTGTAAATCTTCATTCTTTGTTTTGTACATATTTTGTGCACCTTTTTATTTCAGTTTTTGCACTCTTTTTGTGCTATTGTTTTTGTGCTTGTCATACACTTATTTTTTTCTAGTACTTGATTTGATTCTAGTAAAATGATTTTAAGATGAGCATAAGCTTAGAGCAGCTCACTCAGATCCTTGCAAAAATTGGGATCTCCTCTTCTTTAGAAGAGGAGATCTTGATAGCAGCTAAATATGTAATTAATGCTCCTGAAGCAAACAAGGAAGAATCGACGTTTGAAGAACCATGCATATCAGATGAAGAACACCTGTTCAAACTAGAGATTGAAGAGGATGAAGAAGGGATCTCGGGTGAATATCAAGCAATCGAAAGCTGCATCGAACAATGGTTCCAAGTAAGTACTAGGTTAGATCGATTTTTTTTTCGCTTTTATTTTATTAATTCATATTTTCAACATTTAGTTTTTTATATTATTATATATTGTAGGTCTAGTTTTTCAAAATTAAAAGATAATTTTGGTTTACTTCTTTTGGATGTATGGTTCCACTCGAAATTTCACTACACCTAAATGATTGTAAATTTCAATTAGAATATAGTAGGTAGATTTTAGTTTCTATTTCTAATTTAACATTATACTGTAATTTGGTTCAATGTTTTTATTTGCTAAAATTTTCATTTATTATTCTATTTTTAATTTTATTAGGAATTAAAAATTAATTTTAAATCAAAAAAAGTATTTATGAATTTTTTTATCTATTTTCCTTTCCAATTTTCTAGTTATACTAGGAATAAAAATGCATTAAGAATTAAGTGTTTTTAAAGCTATAAACAATTAGACAATAAAATAAATAAATTAATAAACAAATAAAAAAAATAATAAACAAACAAAACATATATATACTAGTTTTTATTTTCTCTATAGTTCTTTTATGCTTCCTTTATAATTTTGTTAGAAATAAAAAAAAATAGTTTAAAAATAATAAATATCTATATATATCATGTTTCTTTATTAATTTAAATCTTAATAATATATATGTATTAACAAAACCCGCAATTATAAAATGCTAAAATAGATATTTAAAATAAAAAATGAAACTTTAAAAAAATAATAATAACCAACATTATTATATATATATATATATATTAAAACACCACAATTTTTAAAACATTAATATATGTATAATAAAACTTAAAAAAAAAACACAACGAAATTTATATATATATAAAATTGAAAATTGAAAAAAAAAACACAAAAACTAAAAAAAACCCTAACTGTGTGTCCATGAATAATTTTTAAATTTGCTACTGTAAAATCTGCAACCATAAACATTAAAATATTATATATATTAAAACAATACCATTTCTAAAAACATTAATATTAATAAAGAGAAAAAATACAATACAAAATTTATAAAATAAATAGAACAAATAGCCTTTCAGCCTTTCATGCGCAACCTGCAAGCGCTTCATTTTTTCAGACTTCATGGGTAACCTGCAAACAGTCTTTCAAACAATCCTGCAAACACAAATATTCCAAAATGAGCATAAGATAATAGGGAAACTCTTGTTCTTATTTGCTAAAGCACAACAATGTTAGAAGCTAGTTACATATAAGCAATCTGAACCTGGATATGAGAAAAGGCATTAAAGGCAAACACTTGCCCATACGTTTCAATATATAGCTGCCATATAGATTGAAGTACAGAGGTCTACCTATTCTGACTCTTCTGATTGATTGAGTGAGTTATATTCTAAGCCTTTACAAACTTCTGCTGATAGCAGCACATCCTGTTAAGTAATTTATATTTGGTGATTGGTGAGCCAGTGTGCCGTGATTGTCGACCTTATCACCTACCTGCCTCTCCTCCTCTCAAAAGTTTAATCAGAGATATCACCACATCTTTTAGGTTGGGTTAGAGATACTTGTTGATTTATCGCCAAAAATGTGAGGCAGGTACAAAGGTTTCAGAAATCTCGATGGATATAATCTAATTTTGGAAACAATCATTGATTTGTTGCATCCAAGCGCGATTCCCATTATTCATTATTGCATGTATCATTTCAACCAATAGATTTCCCCATGCAATCCACAATAGTTTGGTAGATTGACAGCTCGGGGTATTACAAGAAATAGTTGAATGATTTTAAATCATCTCATGTCTTATCCTCTTGATTCTCACCGCGATCTGCTTCAGGTGATTTATTCATCCACTAACCAAACCTAACTGCCCCAGGACCTTGCATTTTTTATGCATAATGTGATCCCTGCCAGACGGGTTCTTTAGGGCAGTTTTCACTACCTAAATCTTTATGATCTGATTCATATCAATGACAACTGCAATAGAATGAGGGAAATCCCATGTAATCCGACCTGTTTTACATCTAGGTTTGTTTTGTAAACTGAAAATATCCATTCAGGCAATTATTTCACTGGAAGTTTAGAATTTCGTGTTCTCTTGTGCTAAGGACAAATGATCCCAAATTTCCACATCATGGAAAGATAATTGTGGAATGTCAAAACTAAACTTCAGTATCACGTGCTGAAACAAGAATAAGATCAATTTGTGTTTGAATAATTTTCATCTGGGTTTGGAAAAGATAGATCTTGGAACCATTCACTTCCTGGATTGGATATCATCTAATGTGGCCCTGCTTTTGATTCTAAGGTGAGCAAATTCCGCTTTCAGTTTTAACATAACTTTGAAATACATCCACATAGGTCGATTATGCACGTAGGTCAGTTTTGTTCTAGCTGGAGCCTGGAGCCTGGCACACCAGAGCAATTTATTTTTCGTTGAGCCATGTGCTTATTAAATAGTGCTGAGAGAAGCACATTGTTGAGGGTTGGGAGGAATTATTCAGGCTGGCATCAACCCCTTTCTACTAATCAGAACATAACAAGATTTCACATTTAAAAAAAAAAATCAGTTAAATATTTTCTTTTTGACACTTGAAAATTAAGCCCCACCGACCAGAAATAATGCAGCTTGTGGATTATTTATAGGACACGTTATCCGAAGACATGATCTTTGTTAAACATCTTGCGAAGGATTTGTGCGATCTAGAGTGTCCTCCTAAGTTTGTAAGCTCAATTTATAATTCAATGGTTAGCCGAGTTCTCAATGAAATCTCCATACTTGACTCCACAAATATTCCTATTACTGCAGCGGCACATGGTGGGTTGTAGAAAAGCATCCAGGGTATATCATGATACAAAGGACTTTGCCATAACTCGAGGGCAGCAAGACGACGTAAATGAACACTTATCCACTTACCCAGGTTTTATCCCTTCCGTGAAGCTGGCTTCTTCGTCAAATATTGTGTTTGCCAGATCAACCGAAAGTTCTAGGGTTTATTGGTGGTCCTGTATAAAATTACAAAGTTGAACAAGTGTATGGAATGAATATGATCCCATCAGGCTCCATCATGATCGACAGGGCCACCGATAGCTGATAATCTTAATGAGATAGCTCCATTTAGGAATCAACGTATTTCTGGATTGGCGATCCATCAAATTTTGTTAATACTTGGATCATATAGAACATATTAGTAATTCCATTCTATCTTTATAAATAAAATAAAAATTTGTTGATAGGGAATTCACTTCAAAATAAAAGTAGTTTTGGATTTCGATATGTGGCATTACGATTCATTTGATTTGGAATTATCAACATGGACACCGATCCCTAACTATTTTGGGGTTACTTCATTAAGTTTAAAATCACCCTCACCCTGTTACCTCCTATGCGACTGCATTTTAAATAAATAACATGTGTAGGGAAGAATTTGGAGTCATACTCTTTAGCTCTTGAATACACTACATCCCATTATAAAGTTAACTTGGTTATAAGAATTATATATATTATAATCTACACTAAAGATTATATATAAAGATTATAATAACCCAGATTATAATATATATAATCTGTATTCACTACACTAATAAAGATTATACTTGGAAATTATATACTACACTAAAAAAGTTAACTTGATAAATGTAAGGTGAATCATTTTATTAAAATTAATAATAATAAAAAATAAAAATAATATTAATATAATATTAAAAAATAAATAAATTTGTTTTTTAGCTATGTAAAAAATAAAAATTGGATTAGCATAATTTTTTTTTTTTTTTCTTAGATAGTTAGTATAGTTAATATGTATATAAAACAATAAATAATTAAAAAAATATTAACATACATAAAAATATTAAAATACAAAAAAATTTAGGTCAAACATAAAATAATGTTATAAAATTAATAATATTAATATGCAGCCAAGCCTTCTTCTTAATTTTTATTTTTGCATAGTGCAACCTGGCACATCTTCAGTTTGGGGGAAGTAGGTAGGTGATTGTTTCAATTTTGTTATGATCTTCATATAAACCATGCCTCTAAATGATTATAAAATAACACCTTTGACTCAGTTAACCCGCCAATCTCCATATTTTATGATATTTATTAGGGTTGAATTATTTACTAGTCACATATATATAATAATGTATCACATTTTTATATTATATTTGGATCTAAAGCTATGAAAACACCTTTGTATAGTTAAGCCTGTTATTTTTCACCTCTTTATCTTATATATATATATATATATATATATATATATTAAACTTTAANGTTTAATATAATTAGATATAAAAGTTAATACAAATATAAATAATTAAAATATAGGTATAATCAATAATTATATTTAAAGTGACTATACATATACATACGAACCTAAAATTTGTCAAACCTGAACCTTGTCACATAAGGGTCGACCCCCCTTTCCCTTTGTTGCTCCGCATGAATCCAATTTATTTAGAAAAAACACATTGATATAATAAACACATACAAATTTGTTTTTGTAAAATCAAATTTAAAAAAAATATACAAAAACACTGTAATAATAACATTACAAAAATAAAATAAAATTAAAAACTAAAAACATATAAAATAAATAAAAAGTATTAGGTAATAAATAAAATCATAAAATTTTAAATTTTAAATGAATTTGGAATCTTCTCAAAACTTTATGATTATTGTGCTAACTTGTTTTTGCAAGTCACCCAGAAACAGGTTTCGACAAGAAGGGTTGCCACTTTTCAGGTATAAGAGCATTTTATTTATTCTCTTTAACTTTTTGTTAAGCACATATTTTCCTCTATTTTCAATGCTTTAACAAGTTTGTTGCAGGAAAATGCTAACCTTTTGCATATTTAAAGACGGACAAATGACATGCAGATCATTGAAAGCTTGAAGGAGTTGAGTTTTCCATATGTATGTCATGACATTTGCTGCCACAAAGAAGACTTTCAGAGACCAATTACGCCATGTCATGATTGCTTACCTTGTTTTCCTTCCAATCTTATTCATCATCCATGTCAGAGTCTACCTTTTCACTGCCTTATACATCATGATTTTCCTCATGTATACCTTTCTAAGTTGCACACATTTTTCCTCATTGTCAGTTTATTTTTTTACTTATGAATAAAACCATTAAGCTTCCTTGCCATGACTACATTGCTTAGTTATCCCTGCCATAAAAACCGTTTGACCATGAGATCTTTCATCTATTGTCCTACCAATCATTATGTACAACTCATGTTGACTGATGTGGGATTCCTTAAGGCCCACCTTTCAACAATTCTTGCCCCATCGACCTCAGTACCTTATCTGGGATAGAGACTAGAGTTCATTTTTAGTACCTTGAGGCTTGCATGCCTTAATGGCAAGTTCTCTCGCTGACAATCATGTAAATACATCAATGTCCCTTGATCGTTAGATCTTACAAGTGGCTCGACATCATCTCATCTATTCGCACTTTGCAAGATGTACTTAGTTACCTTGGCACTCATTGACATCAATGGTGATATTTCCTCGCATTGGTTAACGAAATTCATTAATGGTTGGTAATCCAATGACTTCTTTCCATGTTCGACATCGACACATTTATTCGCATGGTAAAAATTGTACCATCGGGTTTTGTAGTAGGTGAAGACTATATATTTTGCATGACATCATCAATAGTTTTACAACAGCATACTTCAGCCATATGAGAGTATCATAGTTCTACTTTTAGCTCTCATCTTTTACTTCATCCAACCAAGCAGCAGTTCAGATTTCTTCACTTCACATTCTAATATTCAGCAGCAACAGCCACATTCCTATTGCATAAATTCATCAACTTTTTGGGTAAGTGGAGGTATGTTGTTTTCTAATCTTTAACTATGTAATTCCTTAAATGCTAGAAAATGAGTGAGTATTTTGAGTGAATTTGTGGTTAATTATTGAGAAAAATAACATATTTTTATTATACTTTAAACTTGGATGAGTTTGGTGATGTTTATAGGTGTATTTGAAGACTTTAACAAGCTCAAAAGTGACCACCTAGCCTTAAATTCGAATTTCATCCTCAAGATGTGGGATAATTTCAAGGAGAAGATTATGGAAATGTGGAGAGAATATATCATCCAATATTTTTTGAGGATTTGAAGGGATGAATTGTAGATTTGTTGAGAATTTGAAGAGGTGAGTTGTAGATTTGTTGAGGATTTTGAGGGATAAGTTAAGAGAATAGTGTATCTGTAATTTTGATCAGTTATCTTGAATTCATGTATAAATAGGAGGGCTCTCTCCTCATTTTGGTTAGAGATCTCTCTAGTGGTTTAGAAGTAGAGAATAATTCAGAGTTAGTCATAAAGTGGATTCTTGATTGTTATGTAATGGAGATGATGCTTAATGCACATCCTTTGATTCTCCCATGTTAATATAGATTTTCGGTAATTTCTTTATTATGAGTTGTTCATATAGATTTTCAGTTATGTTTTGCTTATGAATTGTTAGTATAGATTTACTGTGAGCTCACAAGTTAATTTCGATTGCTTTATACCAGTTTATTTCATGCAATTTCAGTATTTATTTATCAAGTTAATCTATGCAATTTCATGTTTTCTGCAATTAGATTTATTTCCATATAATTTCCTGTTTTCATAACTTAGATTCAATTTCAATTGTAGAATAGGTTAGAAATACTTTGCCCCTACATATAATTTGTCTGTGCCTCACAACTTTACGCTCTCTTCGGGTTGACAATTAAATCGTTGGATATCTGTTATAATTTGTTTAATATTTTCCCCAACAGGTGGCAGCCTAGACCAGGATCTTATTGCTACCTGCTACCATGTTCCCCACGATTGGGTCTCTTTGATGAGGAGGATTGTTGTTGCGGCTGAGTATGTTTAGGCAGAGGCATTAGGTGATGTTCCAATGGATGATGATGCTGCTAAGGAGGGGACAAAGTCAGAGGAGCAGGATGATGAGTCTGGCTCTGATTAGCAGCTTAGGGAGTTGCCCCTAGTGCGTTGGTGCACTTAGTATTTTTGTATCGCGATGTATATTCAGCCGAGAAAACATATGTAGCTTCTCATTTTGTACTAGACGTATTTGGACATGTGATTTATATATATATATATGTATTTTTGATGCACGTGGATGTGCTTTTATGATTTTTACATGTGAGTCTTTTATGATGATGTGAATGAAATGCCTAGATGATGTATTTTTACATGTGTATGCATATTTATGTGTGATGATGCATGATGATGTTTTCTAAATGCTTCCTATGTGCGATGATGAATATGCCAATTTAGAATGTTATTATCCATTTGATATGCTACACTATTTAGGTTCCTAGAAACATGTGTGACTGTGATGGATTCAAATGTTTTAACCATCTATTTAGTGCGCAGGAATTTTCTAAAGAGGCAGGGATCACGTACCCGATAATAGTTGTTCAACTGAGAGACAAGCAGTTGGGAGTCTAAGAAGACATCAAGATGGAGGATACCCAACTGAAGGGAAGAGACCAAGAGGCCAGTGACACCATCATATTCAGCCTGGTTGTTGGTTGCAATGCCCACACATATTCCGTCAATATGGATCAACTCATGTGACGGGGAGTATATGACCCATGCAGTTGAGAAAAGATTTGGAGACCATTTACTTGCTCCATCAACAAATTCAATGTATCGACATGAGGTAGGATCCATCTGGAGTAGTCAAGGAAACAATACATAAGACTCACTTCAAAAAATGTGTAAAACAAAAAAGGATAAACCTATGCTACAAATGACTCATTGGTGACGTTAAGCGTAAAATCTCTGGAGGTACAGCCCGTTACGGGGGTTCTCCAAGAGTTGTCCATCAGAATCAACAAGAATGTATGCCCCTTTTCCAAGGCAACAATGGACGACATATGGGCCATACCACATTGACTCAAACTTTCCTTTTCCTAACTTATCATTGGCTTGGTCATAAACCAAAACCATATCGCCTTCGTTAAAGGTGCATGGGTGGACATGGGAGTCATAATAGGGTTTTGACCATGTTTTTGCTGCTTCAATGGTTTGGAGGGAAGCTTGACGATCGTCCGAGGTTTGCTCAAGTTGCAAGAGTCGCTCTTCCAAAGGCAAAGTATTGGGAAGGAGTTCCACAGTGAGGCGAAGTGATGGGATCTGGCACTCTTTAGGGAGTACTAATTCAAAACCGTGTACTAAATGGAAAGGGGTGAAATAGATGGTGATTTTTACAGATGTGAGATAAGCCCATAGGGCAGAGAACAACATGTGATGCCAGTTGGTTTTATGGTTTCCTACCATCCTTTGGAGCATTGTTTTGATTATTTTGTTGACTTCTTCAACTTGGCCATTGCCCTGGGGGTAGTAGGAAGATGAGTAATGGTGTTCGAATTTAAACATGGTTGAAAGATCAGTCCAAACAAAGTCTTCAAAATGTTTACCATGGTCTGAGACTAACTGTTTTGGAACACCAAATCATGAAATGATGTGGTTAAAGAAGAAATGTGTCACTGTTTCACTTTTGCAATTGAAGGTAGGAATGGACTCAACCCACTTAGTGAAGTAATAAATAGCCATAATGATATACTTATGACTGTTGGTTGAGGTAGGGTTGATTGTCATGAAGTTGATTGCCCATTTACAAAAGGGACCGACTGTGACTACAAAGTGTAATGGTGCAGGGGGGGTTCTTTCCTTTGGGGAAAAGAGATGACAGCTACGACAATGTTTGACTGCCTCTATGCAATCAGCGAAGATAGAAGGCCAAAAGTAGCCAACACGTAGAATATTCTAGGAGGTTTCCAGACCTAAAAGGTGGCCACCACAGGCTCCACTATGACAATTTTTAAGGACTATCTCGACCTCGTCATGGGTGAGGCAATGTCGTAAGATGGTATCAATGCCCTGATGATATAAAATATTTCCAATAAGAAGATGGCGAGCGACTTGATGTCGGATGCGTCACCTATCTTCACGGTTTAAGTGCGCTGTGAACTTCTGGGTGCATAAATATAGAAGGATACCCCCATACCATGGGTCTTCCATGGATATGATGAATAGGAAGTGATAAGGAAGGTCGTCCTTGGGTGGTGGTGACGTGGTTAATGGGGGCATGTCTGTCATGAGCGCAGCTAGCAATAGTGCCTTTGTGCTTTTCGGGGAAAGAAATCTAAGTCAAACTGTTGGAGAACGACTACCCATTTGGTCACATGACCTTGTAGGAGGTAGCGGCTTAAGAGGTACCGCATTGGGTTGGAGTTAGCCACTACTCGGGTATGGTTTACAATAATGTAGTGGCACAATTTTTGAATCGAGAAAACAACGGCAAGGGCCAGTTTTCCTCGGGTGAATATCGTAGTGGGGGACCTATCAGCTTCTAACTAATGTAATAAATTACGTGCTCTTGACGAGCATCATATTCGTGGACCAATACTCTGACAATGGAATTTTTTGAAGTCGACACATAAAGAATGAAGTCTCGGGTGAAGTCTGGTGTCGAGAATAATGGTGCGGAAGCTAGGGCTTATTTGAGTGCATCAAATGATTCTTGCACTTGTTGATTACAAATGAAGGGAATGTTGGTATAGAGCAGGCGTACGAATCTGTGGGATTTCATTGCATACTTTGGTACAAAGCGACGAAGGAAATTGGCCTTGCCTTGGAGGCTCTATAGTTGGCGTAGAGTTTTTGGTGTAGGGATATCAAGTATGGCTTGAACTTTGAGAGGGTCAACTGTTATCCCTTTATGGGATACGATGAACCCAAGAAGACGGCCTACTGGGACACAAAAAATGCACTTTAGGGGGTTCAAGAAAATTTTGTACTTGCGACATCGCAAAAAGACTTTTGCAAGTCGTCTATGTGTTGTGCTCACTTTCGTGATCGAGTGGTAAGGTCATCTAGGTAGACCAATATGATGTGGATGAGGTCATGGAAACAATACGTCATGGCGCGTTGGAAGGTGGCTCTAGCATTCTTTAGACCAAATGGAATTACTCGATATGTGAATGTTCCCCAAGGGGTTATAAATGTAGTCTTGTAATGATCTTCTTTCTGGATATGGATTTGGTTGTATCCGGAAAAGCCGTCCATAAAGGAAAAGAACTCATGTCCAACACACGCATCATTGATTTGATCGATGAAGGGCATTGGGAAGTTGCCTTTGGGACATGCCAAATTCAGATCGTGAAAGTCTGTACAGATGCAAATGGTACCTTGTTTTTTATTCATAGGAATAGGATTTGAAACCCATGTTGTGTAAGAAATGGGGTAAATGAAGCCGGCTGTACACAGCTTCTTGATTTCTACTTTAACCGTGAAAAATTTGGCAGGATGGATTGGCCATTGATTTTGGTGCATCGGTACTACTTCAGGCCATGTGTCGATGTGGTGCTCAACAATGGATGGATTGAACCCAGGAATTTTAGTGTAGGAATAGGAAAAGATGTCACAAAATTCTTGGAAGAGTACTTTGCAGGAAGATATTTCTTTAGAGGAGCAGGATGCCCCCAACATGATCTCCTCACTAATCTCAGGTTTGGTTGAGATGTTGATTGTAATGGTTGGTGAGATATTGGCCATGTTCCCTTATTCGAAGGAATCGGGTGTTGGAATGGGATCTTTCAACCAGTCAACTTTCCCATGAATGAAATTCTTGGTCTCGACTGAAAAACTGATCCAACATCAATGGCATGTCCTTTGGGGATGGAGAACGAGCGATGGTGCATGTCGTTCCAAGGGTATTCAGGAGTAGTTAAGGCTTCAAGTATCTCATCATCATTTTATAAGCAATGATGGGAAAGGTTGGGGGAATGTTGGTGACTGCAGGGATAATTGGGTCTATGGAACTGGACACCATGTAGATGGACATGGTATTTGAAGAAGGAGGTGGGGGTGGATTTCTTCAATGAGAGTGATCTCACATTCAAGGGCATGTTGTCGAAGGTTAGCTAGGGTTGTTTGAAACTCAGACAAGTCCTCGCAGTGGTGAGAATAGTGTCCATACAATCCGTGAAGGGTGCAAGCATGGTTCGTCCTCAAAGACTTGTTTTTCTTTGTTGGTCCACTTGGGAGTTCAACCACGTGGATGTTTTCTGTTGTATCCATGGCATCTAAATGTGCTTAGATCATGGGAATTTTAGGACAGTTTTGAGTTGCATGGACCTGTTCATCGCACACGGCACATGGCGGGATATGTCGTGGTTCAATTGTTTCTTTCACATTTTTTCCCCTGGCCCTTTTTGGGTGCGGCACAGTAGGTGTAGGTGTAGTGTTTTGTTTTTGTGGGCAAGGTGGAGGACGTGATTTGACCGCAATGGGTTGAATAGGGGTCAACACAACTTGGGGCATCAGAGGTTGGGCTGGTGGATCGAGGCACCACACGTGAATCCCAAATATGAAGTTGGGTAAGTTTAAGGTAGCCATTACTGGCTTACTCATGATGCCAGGCAGGGGAAATAGGAAGGGAATTGTATGGACTAGGGAGGAGCCCCAGTAGTTCCCTAGTGAGTGCATTTGGGGATGCGGTTGTGGTTGTGGCTGGGGTTGAATTTTAGGTGCAACAGTGCTGGATGAGAGCATGCACAAATCCAAAGTCTCATTTGGTGTCAGTGGTGGTGACACAAAGGGGAAGGAAGCCATGATGGAGGTCTCGGTTAACAACCCAGGGCCCACATTCAACAATGGGGAAGTGGTTGTGCCGTCGATGGTAGTGTCGACTGTAGGGATAATTTTGGATGGTGTTGTTAGCCCTTGTGGGTCATGATAAGTTAATTGGTCAACAATCATGATTTTCTCGTCATGAGGGAACATAATGACACAAAAATCAGTGGATGATACGACACTCATGGCATACGTATAAATTATTTCCAGGGGATGGTTATAGTCCAATTATGTGTTGACAACCTCTATGTCAGTTAGTACTATTTTACCAGCTAGTGTTATGGGGACATGTGGAAGGATACCTTGGGATTTTGTGGGATGGCCATCATAATCCCACTATTACACTAAAATATTGCACTCTTGATCCATGTGTCAACTCTTTTCCTAATCCCCAAATTTATCTCTGTTAAAGTTGACTGAGATTGAGATTTTCCTACTTTTTTCCCTCTTTAGGAAGGTCAGCACTCTTGTCCTTCAAGATAGGAGCGCCGAAGGTGATTTTTCCTTTCATGCTAGGTGCATCGGCACCGACGCTCTGTCTCCCACTACTAGGAGTGCTAACGACGCTTTTTCCCTTTTTGGAAAGTGCGCCAATTGTGTTTAGAGGGAAAAAAATGAAGATTCGAGACCCTTCTCGAAGGTGGATGAGGTGGTGGTTTATCGCTATCATTTAGGTGAGGTGGCATTTGGTTCCTAACTTATAAGGAATATCCCTAAGATCCCTCCTCCTAATCCTCAACCTACTCTATCCCTTTAGCATTATAAATTAAACCCTCTCTCCATTTGGAAGGGAAGAAGGACTATGGTACTCTTATGTTGGTGAAATTTCTAGGTGGCTTACTAGTTTGCTTTGGAGGTTTTGGCTTGTATTGTTGGATGGAATATTGCAGTGTTAAGGATAGGTTGTGATGTTCCTTCTTATTGTAATTATATGTATCTCCTTGATTACCTTAATACAGATCTCTTTCCATAAACGTTGTCGTGTTAATAATGTTTATAGATTTCTTGCTTAACTGTTAGCTTAGATCAATTATATGTTTGGATACGCATATGATGTTTGTTTGTTTCCACATGATTTATAGGTTTTTTTAGCTGTAGATCTGAAGGTTCTAGAGTTTGGATCAACAGAGAGAAGAGGATCTGCGAATATCAAGTAAGTGATCTATTTGTGTCTTTACATTTCTGATTGATCTAGGAAAGTAGATTGTATTTTGTATTTGATTTGTTCTAGATCCACTTAGACTAGGGAGATATGGATTGATTCCGATTGAGTAGATTTATCCGATAACAACTTTGGTGACCATACTGGGGATCATACATAGATCTGATTTCTTTTGTCTTGATTTCATATATTTTTATTCAATCCTTTTGCTAGCCTCTAGAGACCCTCCTTTCTTTGTATTTTTCCTTTGAAGAGTGTCTTGCATCTTCTTGATTCTATTTGGATCACTATTAAACCCTCTTCCCTTCTTCCTTAGGAGATCTGGTTTTTATTGTGTTTTGTTTCTCCACCGGTGCGCCTGGGCTATGTAGACAGAGTGCCGTTGTTTCCATTTTTTAAAGACGCAAGTGTTGATTGTGTCAATGCTCTTTGCCTTAGGAGAAAATTCATCATCGAATATTTTACACTATGTTGTCAGTGCACCGCTACCCTCATAGGTGCTCTTATGCAGCCTTATAGGAGTGTCGGTCCCCTCATAGGCACTTTTTTGCAACCTTATAGGAGCGTCGATCCCCTTATAGGCGATTTTCTACAGTGTTATAGGAGCATCGGTCCCCTCATAGATTCTTTTTTCATTGTTATAGGAGCGTCGGTCCCCTCATAGGCGCTTTGGTGTATTGTTGAATGCGTGCCGCCCTTTGAAAACTCAGTTTTTAGCTTGATTTTCCTTGACTTTTGGGTTTTGGTTTGATGGATTTTGGTTTTTAGGCTGCATGTCATAGTCATAGACCCCCTAGATCTAGCATTATCTCTTCCTCCCCTCATTCTTTGAGTGTTTTGGTTGTATATTGGTTGTTTTGGAGCAATTCTTGATTTTTTTGGAGTTGTTTGGGTCCTTGTCATATTCCTTTTGATTTTTGAATGAATGGAGTGCTGTAGATACTCTCTCTTTTCTTGTTTGTAGATCTGAAAAGAGAATTATCCTTTTCTTTATTGTTTAGATTCATGTTTTTTGAGGAGAAAACTCCATCAATCCCCAGACCCCCCTTGCTCGTGTATGAATTCATAGGTCTTTTCAAGAATTGTATTTGATGGTAATATTTGAATCTTCATAGTTTCCTTTGAATAGAAATTGGTTTTCCTAGATCTATGATTTCTGTCTTATTTTAACAAGAAAACTCTTTCCCTACCGTAGGTAGTTTTCATCGAAAGAGAAATGAGCATTATCATGTAGCTAGGATTTGCATTCTTTTTACATTTCCTGTCTACACATCATGCATCCACTTAACTGCTCAAGATAAAATTAACGCTATCTTAGGTTTAAAATCATTTAGTAACTGTGTGTAATTTAGTGACGTGTTCGGGCATCATAAAACATAGTAGCTGTCGTTAATTTGTCTGTACTACAACCTGAGACTCGCGCGGTTCTTCCACGTACCATCGGTATATTGAACGGTCTTTCACATACCCTTGAGGTATATAGAAAGGTACTTCACGTACTTGATTGTATATTGAAAGGCCCCTTGTGAACAATTGTGCATTAGATAGCACTACTACCGATTTGAGCTCCCCCATACCTAGCATATATTGGGAGACCCTCTTAGGATTCCTGTGACCAACTGAGTTATCCTTTTGTCTTGTCCTGTGAGGTTCCTGACTTTTGATCCACTCCTATTCACATAGTTTTCTTGTGGCTTTTAGACTTGAGTAGTTTTTGATCTTGTGTGGTATTTTAGAGATTCTTAGAGAGCTTAGATATGGGAGACTCTCCCTGGACCACCAGTCAAGAGAACCCTTTTCAAGGTATGTCTTTTGTTTCTCCCCCTTGTGGAGCTATTGGTCCTCCCTTCATGGCTACTTTGAACCTTCCTGGATTGACTATAGGATTACCTGTATGGTTATTCTCCAATACTATCATACCCAATGCACCCTTTGTGTTGGATCCTGGTCCTTTATTGCATGAGCATCAACCTCATTTTAACCCTCCTCCTTCGTTAAATGTTGAATCAACTTCCCTATCTTCCTCTTAATTGGTTGAAAACTCTCAAGTTAGTAAACGAGCGGGTAAGAAGAATATGAAAAGGAAGGCTAAGAAGAAGAACACTAAGCAGAAGTTCATAGTTCCAACCTTTGATATTCATGTTGGAATCCCACTAGCCACTGGTCATCATGCTGGGGGTATTGATGTACTTGTTTTCTACACCTATAAAGATAAGTTCCCTTGCATACTTTGAAAGGGTGATCACCTTCTCAAGGACTATCCTGGTCTTTCCCTTGTGTCAGAAGTGTGGTCTAAACATCCTGTGTCATCAGCCTTTGATCATCATGCTGATGATGCCCCATCAACCAGTGACTCTTTGGTTAAGAGTTGAAAAGGAAAGGTTAGATATCCTTGCTTGCTATGTAAGGATATGTACCACACTTACCTTTGTCCTCGTATGGATGAAGCTTTAAAGTTGTTGGAAGATATTACTGTTCCTCAACAACGGCTTCCAACCGGTTATAGTAAGTTTTCCTTTGACATCCCATTGGTTGATCAAGTGGTTGATCCAAGTCCATCCTTGGTGGATCCCATTCTTCCATTGAAGAGTGAAGCTGAAGTGGTCGATCCAAGTCCATCCTTGGTTGATCCCACTCTTCCATTGAAGAGTGAAGTCAAAGTAGTTCATCTAGTTCCATCCTTGGTTGATCCCACTCTCCTCTTGGAGAGTGAAGTTAAAGTGGTTGATTCGATGTCATCTCCATCTGATCCAACTCTTTCATCAGAGAGTGTTGAGACTGAAGTAGTCCCTTTGACAGATTCTTCGTCTTCTCCCTCTTTTCCAATTGAGAGTGAAAACCATCTTGCTAAAGTTTTCGTAGTTAGTTTTGATTTTTCTATGCAAGAAGAAATTTTGTCTCTTTTGAAAGAGCCATCTCCAAGTAGTGAGGTTATTTACTTTGACTAGAGTAACCTAACATAATATCATATTCATTCGAGTGTTCCTTTCCAGATAGTTGTGCGAGTTAATTATAAGATTATACCTCGCACTATCGTTGACGAAGGGGCTTCTGTGAGCATTCTATCCTCTACTACTTGGCAAGCCATAGGTTCTCCTCAGCTTGTTCTAGCTACCGATCAGATACTGGATTTTAATCGAATACTTATAGCGCCTTTAGGGATCCTTCCTCAGTTGCCTATTACTTTGGAATGAAAAACTGTATGTATCAATGTTATGGTAGTCCAAAGTCCCTTAGATTTCAACCTTATCCTTGGGCATGATTATGTTACTCCATGAAAGCTATTGTGTCCACACTCTTTTGAGTGATATATTTTCCCCATGATGGGAAGATTGTGACTATTGATCATCTTTCCTTCGTTAAACCTGATTATCATGTGACTCCTAGTCATTTGAGTTCCCTGAATGTACCGCATGTTCTTGTGGCTCTTTCCCCTTCTAGTTAGCTTCTTCCCATCATAGGTAAAATGGGGGGCATGGATCCAGCCTCTGGATATCATACTGGAGTAAAGTATATAGCTTCTTATGTAAGGGGGCAACCCACCAACCTTTGAACATCATGTTGTCTTATAACTATTTGTGACCATATTTCCTATTCTATTTCAAGCTCGTTAAAAAATGAAACGGACATTGTGAGCATAGTTCCCATTCTATGTCAAGCTCGTTTAAAAACAAAATAGATGATTGTGAGCATAGTTCCCTTTCTATGTCAAGCTTGTTAAAAAATGAAACGGATGTCCTCAAGCATGGTTACTTTCTGTTTCAAGCTTGTGTAAAAATGAAATAGGTTCCACAAGCATAGTTATTTTCTATTTCAATCTTGTGTAAAAATGAAACAGTTTACCTTGAGCAGTGTTTATTCTTGGTTTCAAGCTCGTTAAAAAATAAAACAAACCTTGAGCACAGTTCCTTTTTCATGTCAAACTCGTTAAAAAATGAAATGGATTCTTCCATTGTGTTAAGACTCAATGAAGCTTGGGGGTCATGTACCCTATCTCTTTATTTATGTTAAGTTACTTGACAGTTATACTAGGGGCAAGTACCAACCACTGGACATCATGTTGGGAAATCACCCGTCAATGGGAGTCATTTTGAGCATATGTTTTTTAGTTTTGAGCTTGTTAAACCATGAAACGACCCTTTTGATCATAGTTCATTTTCTGTTTCAAGCTCGTTAAAAAATGAAGTAGGTTTCCTTTTGGTTTCAATCTTGCATAAAAATGAAACCATGTTTTGAGCATAGTTTTTATTCTATTTTAAGCTCGTTAAAAAATGAAGCAGACACCCTGAGCATTCTTTGAATTGATCTTCGAGCTCGTTAAAAATAGTAAGATGGTGTTGAGCTTACTTTTAATTTTTCGTGCTATGGTTAAAACATGAAAAGTGGTTTGATCTTACTTTATCTCTTTTTCGTGCTCTGGATTCAAACATGAAAAAAGTTTCGAGCGCTTTTTATACCTTTGTCATGCTCATTAAAAACTCAGTGAAGAGGTATCGAGTATAGTTTTACTATTTTTCAGACTCGTTAAAATTGGATTTTGAAAAAAGAACTCGTTTCAAAGTTATATTTAAGCTCTTTTCGGTCTCCTCAAAACACAAAAATATTGCCAAGCAAAATTGTTACATTTACACTTGTAAAAGAATCAGAATGACCGACTAGTCGGTGGTAGGTTATCTCTTTTTCGGACCGATTAGGCCTATTTATGAAAAAGGACCTTTTGGAGTCTTCTTAGTCATTTCAAACTCTCTAAACATGAAACAACAAATGAGTTTGCTTTCATCGGACTCGTAAAATCAAACGATGAAGGACCCTCTTTTGGGAATGAACCCATCCTTTCTCAGGTTCATAAAAAATATGAGATTGGACTCATCCGAAGGATGAGCTATATCGAGCATTTGTTACCCTTTTCCAGCTTGTTAAAAAGCAAAGAGGCACTCATCAATCATGATGAGGAAATTAAGGAAAGAATTTGTATTTTGTTATGGCAGTACATAGTCACTCTTGAATATGGAACTCATTTGCATATGTATTTTAGTACTTGGGTAATCCCTTTGTCATCGAGTCCTTCTAATTCCTAGAGTATTTGTACTCCTTTGAGTTGTCCAAGAATACTCTCACTTTTAGTTGCAATAGGGGATTGGTATCATTATCGTGTCAATACTTCCAAGTTATGCCATGCCCATGTTCAAGAGAAATTTGGTCATCCTTTCACTGTCTATAACCAGTTTACCTTCTATCATGTTGGTCATCCTTGAGTTAGTTTCATACATCACTTTTATATCTGGTTTACTCCAAAACATCTATGATTGTGTTTCGTGTCGATGACGAGGGATTCATCATGTCCCTCCTTCGACGGGTCTATTCCTGTCAACTTCAACTCCTTATCCAGGAATTATACTTAGAAACCAAGACAAGTACCTTGGGCCTACATGCCTTAATGGCAAGCTACCTTGCTTTCAACATGAGTTTACATCATTGGCTCTTGATTGAAAGATATCATCAAGTGTTCGACTCCAAGTCCTTTATTTACATTCAATGGTATGTACTATGATACCTTGGCAATCATTGACATCAATGGTGATTTCCCTCACACTTGTTAATAGTTTACATTATTGACTGGTAATCAAGTGGTTTCTACAATGTTCGACATCAAGACATTGTAATCACATGGTTAGATTTGTATCATTCTGGGTTCAGATTGAAGACCCTGGGTTGTCAGGTATCTTCACCCAGGTTGCAATGGAGTTTGTTTTGAGTCATACTATACAGATCCACTTTGTATTGGTCATGGCTATGTTACCATCTCATCATGGATCTACACTTGTGTCTAGTAGCCATGATTGCGTTCAGTCGGTCTCTACTACCATGGATCTGCATTGTATTGGTCGGCAGCCATGTTATGATTTATATGAGATTTGAGTCAGTGATACTGTAGTGGCTTCCAACCAACATCCTTGCCTTAGATTTATTCACTTTGTAAAGCACTTATCTATCACATTCCTCTAACTTCATGCTTTGGGGGGCATTCTGTTACATTGAAATCTTACACTCTTGATCCATGTGTCAACCCTTTTCCTAATCCCCAAATTTCTCTCTGCTAAAGTTGATTGAGATTGAGATTTTCCTGCTTTTTCCCTCTTTAGGAAGGTCGGTGCTCTTGTACTTCAAGCTAGGACTGCCGAAGGCACTTTTTCCTTTCATGCTAGGTGCATCGACACCGACGCTCTGTCTCCCACTGCTAGGAGTGCCGACCACACTTTTTCCCTTTTTGGAAAGTACGTCGGTCATGTTTAGAGGGAAAAAAATGAATATTCGAGACCCTTCTCGAAGGTGGATGAGGTGGTGGTTTATCCCTATCATTTAGGTGAGGTGGCATTCAGTTCCTAACCTATAGGGAATATCCCTTAGATCTCTCTTCCTAATCCTAAACCTACTCTATCCCTTTAGCATTATAAATTAAACCCTCTCTTTATTTGGAAGGGAGGAAGGACTATGGTACTCTTATGCTGGTGAAATTTCTAGGTGGCTTACTAGTTTGCTTTGGAGGTTTTGGCTTGGATTGTTGGATGGAATATTGCAGCATTAAGGCTAGGTTGTGATGTTCCTTCTTATTGTAATTCTATGTATCTCCTTGATTACATTAATACAGATATCTTTACATAAACGTTGTTGTGTTAATAATGTTTATAGATTTCTTCCTTAACTATTAGATTAGATCAATTATATGTTTGGATACACATATACTGTTTGTTTGTTTCCACATGTTTTACAGGGTTTTGCAGCTGTAGATTTGAAGGTTATGGATTTTGGATCAATAGATAGAAGAGGATCTACGAATATCAGGTAAGTGATCTATCTGTGTCTTTGCATTTCTAATTGATCTAGGAAAGTATATTGTATTATGTATTTGATTTGTTCTAGATCCACTTGGACTAGGGAGATGTGGTTTGATTCTGATTGAGTAGATTTATCCGATAACACCCGCAGAGTAGTGGTGGATGGTTGCAGGATTGGGGACCCTACAAGTTTCTGCCATACTAGGGTTGACATACCACAAGTGGATTCCCCCTCTTCAACAATGCACCGGTGTATGACCAAGTTCTGAATGGATACCGAAATTTGGAAGGCAATGGTTGAAGGCATATGGGGTTCTCCATAATCTATGTCGAAAGTGATCAACTTAGAGTCGAAGGGGTCTACAATACCGAGGGAATATGGTAAATCCTTTCACTACATTGGACAAGTTTTGAGTACCTCAAGAGAGAACATGGTTGTAGGTGTTTGGGCCAAGTCATCAACGATGTTGTAGCTCACTGTAGCTCTTTCCGTGGCATTGTTGGAAACCTGTCATATGGGGGGGCATGGGGGAAAAGGGGGTAAGTGAAGAGGCATGTTGGTTTTGGATGCCACTGATGGGTCACTGGGTTCAGTGTTGGATCCATACTGATTTCTCCTAGTTTGTAAATTGACCTCTTCGGTTGTCAGGGCTAGCAGGTGGTGAACACCTGTTTCTATTGGCGAAGGTGTAATAGGGGTTATGGGAGTGGGTTGGGAAGTAGGTGAAGTTGCTACTAGTCCTTGGAGTGGTAATGGGTTTTGTAGCACCATGGGTGGGGGGCCTGTTCATGCTGGGTTGGGTTGAGCTGGGACTATCACATTGGTACCATGCCGAACTTCATTTTGAATGGCCTGCTTAGCATGACCCATGAAGGGTTATTCATGTGTATAGTGTCTGTAGACGTTGCATAGTTTGCATGGCTGATTTGTGCGTAACAGAACATTGTGTCTAGGTGGGTTTGGTTGCTGGAGATTTTGAGCTAGACGGTTCAGCTCGGCGTTGTTGGGAGGATTTGGTTGTTGGCCGCCTCCTTGTGGTTGGTTGTTTCCTCGATTCCTAGATTAATTATTTCTGGCTTGCCCTTGTTGGTTGTTGGGGGCTCATTGGTTAGGACAATTTTGCTGGGAAAAAACTTGTCCTAAGGGTGGTGGCGGGGCTGGGGTGGGGGTCAGAGCATCTTGTGCTAGTGGCACATAGTAGACCGGGGGAGTTGGAGCTAAAAATATGGTCATCTGTCCCGAATATTGTTGTTCTGGCGAAAATGGCACATGGGCATGCTGTTGTGGTGTGGGTTTATTGGAGGAGCAAGTTGGTATGTTGACTTGAACGATAGCCGACTTAGTCGATCAACCGACTAAGTCGGTCAATCGACTAATTAGAGGTTAGGTCAGCCACCTAAGATCATGTCGGTTGAGTGAACCGATAGGTAGTTATTTTGTAACTGTTTGTAAATAGTATATATTAGGTTGTTGAGCCAGATGAGAACTCGGTTAAGTTCTCTGCATTGTATGGACCCTCTCATGTTAATATAATCTGCTATTCTATCTACTTGTTCTTATCTCTTGTCTCTGTTATGTATGTATGCTTTAGTATGTATTATTAGTAACCCTATGTGATCTGTGAGATTACAACATTGGTTTCGTTGCCGGTAGTACATGTCTGAGATGTATGCAAGTAGATGATATCAGAATAGGAGATTAAAGACCGGTGGGAGTGTAAAGTAGCAAATTATTTGCAGAATTACGCACAAAGAAACAAATTGACGACCGTACAAGCAAAAGAAAGATTCTTTACAGAGACACATGAGAATTTTGTAAAATCAATGCCCCAACTTCTGAAGAAACTCTTGGATGAAAAAGCCGGAAGGGACTAAAGATCAACAGTTACTAGAAAAACTGATTCACGAGGGAAGAAAAAACTTGTCAGAGTGGTTTGAAAAAATTGCCGATGAATTATGCGAGGAGCAAGTAGTAGAAGATAGAACTTCGGTGGAAACCATCAAGAAGAAATTCTACACAGACCACATCGAGCAATTTTTGTGTTCCTTACTGACCTTGCTATTTAAGTTCCTGATCGAGAAGGGAGTGGGTCATATTGTCGAACCCCGTGCATCACTTTACGGATCACCATTAAACCCTAACTGAGCGGAAAAGAAAAAGAGGTGGGAAAATTTCATTACCAAAAGGGAGTGGGAATACTTCCTAAGTAAGTAGACCGAACTATCCAGGCTTTCTAAAGCGTCGGGTAGGCTATGGGGGGGTAGCTGGTCATATGTTGGAATAAAGTGGAGTGGATTCTAGTTGACTAAAGGAGATACCAATCACCAGTAACGAGAATTCAACCTAAAAAGGAAATCGAGAAGACAGTGTCACACAAAGATATGACAGACTTCCAGAAAATAGAGAGGGAGAGGAGGCCACAAAATAGGGAAGAAAGAAGAGAAAGAGCCTTAGTGCTGCAGAGATGAATGAGTACTAGGGTGACCAACCAGGAAAGAGATCTACCAAATTTGGGTCATGACCGACAAGAAGAAGGCATGGAAGAAGAGGCATCCCCTATGGAAGAATAATTGTGGATAGAGTAGCAAGAAGCTCTCCAATTAGAAGTACCCCAGGAAGTAAAACCTCCAACAGATCCACGTACCTGGATATAAGCTATTGTCGAAGAGGACCTTAGACTAGGAGCTAGTGACTTTGGAATATGGAGTTGACTAGATGATGAAACATACACTGGTAGACATCTAATTATCTGTCGACCAGAAGAAGGAAATTGGGTCATGCTTCAAGCGGTACCCTCCAATTGAAGTATCCACTTACCTCTACTGACACATGAAGGAACACCCCCCCTGCCAAATACAGTTGGAAGATGAAGAAAATTTAGAACTGCGGAAAATAATTGTAGTTGGACATCGATAGAAGAAGTCGACACTAACCAACTACTGGTCGAAGAGGAAACGAAAAAAACAACCGACGGAACGAGAGTTCTGTCGAATTTTCTGCAGAGAGGACTAAGAAAATAACCCCACCGCCCACACCACCGCCACCTCTTGAAGAAATAACTGATAGTGACTTCGACATGGGTCATGGGTCAGCCCACATTCCCCTATCTAAGTGTGATGAGGAACCCAGGTGACACTGGTTCATCTGTGAGTCGACTTGGGAGGCTAACCAAGTTACTGATGAAGACAGGCAGATGGTGCAGTTCGCTAGTGCCTTGAGGAAAAGAGAATTAACTTGGTACATGACCTTTTCTGAAAGAACACCCCAAGCAACCAAAGCCGAGATCAAAGCGCAATTTCTATCATTTTTCAAAACTCCAAATGCAAAACATCTAGCAGCAAAGAAACTAAAAATGACATCGCAGAAGCAAGGAAAAACTGTCCGCGATTATGATAAACAATAGTAAGACCTTCTTAGCCAGTTGGACTATGTTATTGATGAACAATTATTAATCTAGTGGTTTCTTGTAGGTTTATCATAGAAAATTTATCAACACATAATTCTGGAGACATTAAATACTTACGAAGATGTGCTTACAAAAGCTCTCCAAGTAGAAATGGATGAGGACATACCAGCATACTCCACTGATCACAGACTAGAAGAATAGCTTGAGATCGTACAGAAGTCATTAAAAGAATTAAACCTCAAAAGTCAGGATATCTGGTGCACGAAGTGCTTAACAGTCGAACATTGAAAATACAACTGTCGATAGGACATCAGTCGACAGGATGTTTGATTCATGCAGACTAAATGTTTTTGTGACATTTTCCAAGAGCATGGAGACCAATTGACAAAATTTTTCCCGTTCAACATGAAGAACGGCAAGGAATCTTGGTGTGCAATCTGCGAAACTAAAAATCATAACATGGCTAACTACCATCTGAATCTCAAGAACCGACAAAATTATCATGTAGTCTATTAGACCAACACAGTTGCACAAAGTAATGAGCAAAACCATGCGCCAAATGATCAAAACAATCAAAGATACGAAGGTCGAAGATACGAGCGCCGGTATGACAACCGACGTGGAGGCTATGGAGGTCGAGGTCGATTCTCTAGGAATCGCGACAACCGACCACATTGACCCATCCAATGTTTTACATGTTATAAGGAGGGACACCGACATGCAGACTGTCCATACAAGGATAGGAGTAACCTCAAATTCTATACTAATTGTGGCATAGTGGATCACTCACTAGAGGATTGACCTATTATGCTTGAAAAGATAAATAAAAAGAAGAATGTTAATGTCTTGTCGTGTGTGCAAAAACATGATATTATCAGTACAAATAATTTACATATTGTAACTCGACAAGGGATGAAAACTCGGAGTGATAACCCCCAAATAAGAAAGATAAAAGAGAAAACTGTTTATCCTGACCCATTTAAAGAAAAACAAATATATAAAGATGCAACAAATGTATTTAAAGAATTTGCACGATAGGAAGAAGCAAACGACAATCGACATAACACAATAAAAGAATTAATACAGCTAGTACAGAAAGATAACTCAGTATCTCAATTCATCGACTTATTATATGAAATAAAACACACAAAAAAAACGAACAAAGAATATTTGCAGTCTAAATCAAAAAGATAAAAGTGATGCCGACCCACTTGTCGACTTGGAAATTGAAGGATACCATGTCCGACAAGTTGTGCTCGATTTCGGATCACAGGTAAATATTATGACTCGACACACATAGGAACATTTAGGTAGACCTCGACTATATGAGTCAGGTATATACCTGAAACTAGCCAAACAAGGCCTAATTGAACCTATTGGAGTCTGGAAAAATGTGGACACCACAATTAAGGGAATATCAACCAAAGTCGATTTCGAAATTATTGACCCTAAGGAAGGATCCAACTCCTTCCCAGCGTTAGTAGGTTGACCTTGGGGAAGAAATATGGAAGCGTCGATATCCCTAGATAAAGAGAGAATAAAATTAAAAGGAAACGGACAAAAGGTCATTATACCTATTCATCCATCCCAAGGAGAACCTTGGACAGAACCTATCGATGAAGAAGTTGATATCCGACAACTTTATTAGATACAAAATAATGCATATTATACAGAACCTAATATCTATGGAGAATTTCATTTGGGCAACCAAGACTCAGTAGGATATAATTCAGATGCAGAATTAGAGAGTTGGCTCGTTAAGGCACTCATATGGGCAGAGTAACGGTAGGAAGAGAATGGAATGATTTGAGAGTGACCCCCACCCCTGTATTTATAGCTCTTTTCTCAAGTTTTAGGGTTTTTAGCCCTTGGTCAGGATTTTAAGCCCTTCCTAGCCTTTTAAGCCCCTTTTTGCCTCTTTTTAGCTCCCTTTGGGGTTTTAAGCCCCTTCTAGGGGTTTTAGCCCCTTTTTGAGGGGCTTAGTCCCTTAGTGAGCTATTTTTGGTTCCTTTATGGGTTTTAAATCCCTTTTTGATGTTTTTGAGCCTTTGAGGGGAGAACATAGGTTAGGTAAGGGTGTGGGGGTCAAAAGGGGTTAGGAGATGGATGTATTTATGTGGTGTAGACCATGTAGAGTGAGTTAGGTGATTTTTTGGGTTAACAATAGCATTTGCATATGATATCCATTTAGGGTGCTCAATATTCCTTTGAAAATATATATATGAGGAGTATGATAGTGGATTGTTGTTACGGAGAGAAATTCCTATGGCTTGGGGTACCACAATAGATAGCTAGACTCTAGAAATCAATCTTTCCCAATATGCAATAGAAATAAAATGTCTAACACTAAAGGATCGAACCTCGTACCTTATTCCGGATGGTTGAAGTAGATCCCCGTTGAGCTTTCCAATCTTCAGCTTGAATTGATATAATACTTCCTCAACAACAAGTAAACAATACAAGCATACTATATTTCATGGTGTTAGATCTATTCTAGCATATATAATCAATAATGTAAAAGCATTTGACCTATTCCAATTGATACAATATTCATTCAAATACACATTACTGGACAGGAAAAGATATTTCTATTAATATAAATCAGAGATTACAAGTGACAACCTCTGATGGCACGTCTGCGAACCGGAGAAACTGAATCCCCCACTTGGGCCTCCACCACCTCAATCCTCCATCACTCAGATAGCAAGCTCACTAGAAAAAGGTAAGCTTGGGAAGCACACAAGAGTGCTCCAAGGGACAAAGGGATGCAGACTCAAGCATAAGTTTTGGCAACAATGGACTATAGTTTTGTTACTCTCAATTCTCTCTTATGCTTTCAATGTCTCAAGGGGTTCCTTATATAGCTTTTTAAAGGGATACTGAAAGGTCGAATCCATGCGATCTCAAGGCATATGGAAGGCCAGGAGTCATATGAGTCGGATCCAAGTCAAGGAACGCTCCAAAAAGGATTTGGATTATTCATACATCCCGATGTACGCGACTATAGGGGGAATATCCACGTATGTACGTGGTTATCGGGGAAAAATCTGTGTATATCACTTTTCTTATGTTTTTAGGGATGATCAAGGACACATCAAAAGACAAAAAGTGGTCCATAGGGGCTAATGAGTCTGCAGTGGGACAGGGGAATTCCATACAATGTGTGATTCACCTAATGTGGTGAAATCCGCTATAACAGATGCCCCCTAATGTATGAGATCAAAGGGGTTATACGATGGCCGAAATACATTATAAGTCCATCCCAGAAGTGAAGTGATGAAGGTACCCAAATGGAAGACCAGCCACCCAATCAGCATAATACCATAATACAACTCTGCATATAACTGCAAATACATATAGCAGTCCCGGATACATAAGAGTACAATGGCCATGAATAGGCATGAAACATGATAACATAGATGTGGTCATCGCCACGTACAATATACATAGATCAGAATCTCCATGATGAAGATATACAAAGGACCATGATCTCCACAAAGGCTGAAGATATACAATAGATCAAGATCTCCATAGTGGCTGGAAATGTATGACATATACTAGAACAAGTCACGAGAGCTGAAATCTCATGAACACTGGCACGATCAAGGAGGTAGCATATAATGGATGCCATCAATCTGGAAGGTCTTCTACACACACCGCTACGAGTACATGTCCTACTATGCGAATAGAGGTGTCAAGGTCGAACATAGTAGTCCATCGTCTGATTACCGGTCATTGATGCATACCGTTAACAGATGCGAGATCACCCACCGATAATGAAAATGGGAATCAAGGTACTAGAGTGCAAACCAACAAGTGTGAATAAATGAGTTGAGGTCGAACACTTGAGAGAATCCATCGATCAGGGGACATTGATGTATTCCAAAAAATGTCGATGGCAAGAGAACCTACCACTAATGACTGCAAGTCTCAAGGCACTCAAAAATGACTCTAGACTCCAATCCCAGAATAAATGATCTGAAGTCGATGGGATGAAATCTGCTGGAAGGAGGGAATTAGGGCATCCCCCATCATCCAACACGAGGTACTCAGCANAGGCTATACGGCTGAAATGCAATGTCAGGGGAGCCGGCATAAAGCTCAATAAGACAGGCAAAGCTCATGATAATGCATCCACAACTTGATACAAGGGATTCCGGGGGATCATGGCCAACATAAGATCAAGAGGAGTATG
>LPNX010558027.1:86575-115228 GCA_001517045.1 Pseudotsuga menziesii
TGGAAGGACTTGATCATAAGGTGCACGAACCAGTAAGTGTACCGGGAATGGCCGACATGCAAAGTCAAGATAACTGAGGAATGGCCGACTCAGGTTTCAAATTCCTTTGAACAAGAGCATAACGGCATATGGTGACTGAATGAAGGCAGCATAGACTCGATATACAAACTGGGACATCCCTATGACGCAGGAGGCATCAATAGAGGCTCCATAGGGACTGGAAGCTTANCAACGCTGAAAACGGTCTTCTACATCACAGATTAGGTCAGAAATGGTCCAAAATGGTTAGAAACGGTCAAAAACTATAGGAAAGGGGGTAAAAATTTTCAAATATTTAAATTTTTTTCTATAAATAGTAAAAAATAGAAATCATTTGAAACTTTTACCCATTGGAGCTCTGATTTTCAACTGCAAATTCCAGGAGATCCAGCCGGTGGAATTCACAACCGTTTCTTCCAGGTATTTACTCATGCTCTCAACTTGCATTTCAATACAATTTTTACAAGTTTTCATGGTCAAATGAGTTTTTTAAGGCCAATTCTACATGAGCGCTGCGACCCACGTGGGTATCGAGGCTTTTTCCGCGTATAGGGCTAGCTATAGGGCTAGACGAGGGGAGGTGGTGAACCTTCGTTCTAGAGGTGGTGCAGGTCACGGGCTTACTATCGATGAGTACATAGCTGTGTACTGCTACCCAGATACTGAGAAGGTGGGGAGTCAAGTTCCCACCAACGCTATATAGGTGCTGGGCCTAAAGGCCATACTACTGACGCTGGGCAGGATAGCAGGCTTAGCATCACTCCATCAGGCCTCTCAGCCACTGATGTTCTATGCGGTGGAGTGTATGACACCGACCATCTATGACTGGAACACTTCACTACTGAGCAACATGAAACACCAGCTCAGTGAGTGTAAGGCAGGTAGGATACAGAACTTCAGGTTCAGTAGCATTTTGAGCATGTTTTTCTTCAAGCGTGTTCTAGGATTGAGCCCTAGAGTGGATGTTCCTCTCCACGGGGTTCGAGATCCGGCCCAATGACGTTGGGCAGATGCAATGCGCAGACTGGGGGGTGGTAGGGTGGCCAACCCCTATCCAGCTGACTTTTTTCCATGGTGGTGACGACAGATTGTTGCCATAGATGACTACCCTTATGCAGGGATAGATTTCCGGGGGGATCCGGACATGCCATTGCCACTAGGATCAGCATATGGAGACATAGGTAAAGAATCTCGACCCTCACTCTTTTTAAAATTTTTGAAGTATTTAATTTTTTTGTGTTTTCTTAATTATATGGAATCAAAAAGACATGTTTTTGGGTGAAAATACATAATGACATCTACCATTCATGTGCAGATGTGGGACCATAGCGACCAGAGGGCTTCCCACGTCATAGACGAAGGGGAAGAGGAGATGATATCACCAGTGTGGATGCAGAGCGAATGCTCCAAAACATCCATACCAACTTCATGCAACTGACTCACAGGGTTCCCATGGCACAAGTCAAGGACTTTCCTGAGGCCATGCAGAGACAGGTGGTGGGTGTACCACATGCATGGGTGCATTTATTCCGGTGGCTAGCTAGAGCCGTGGTGACATATCATGATCACAACCCTCCTCCACCTCCACAAGACTAGACACCTGGGAGTGTATCTATTTTGTACTACTGTGTATATGATGGTGGCTTTCAAAGCCCCAATTTTGTATTATGACACTATGTATTACCACATTTTTTATGTATATAAAAAGTTTTATGGTGATCGGTTTATTTATTTACATGTGTAAAAATTGTGTTTATGATTAATTTATGATGAATGAAACAAATGCCAATCTAACATGTAGTTAGCATATGAGTCAGCAACTTGATTATAATTTCTTGGAATGTGTATATATGTTATACTCTCAAATTGTCGTTCTAACAATATCACACGTAAGAATCTCCTCAATAACGTCGGATCTCTAACATGGTACAAACCATTTAGCTATGAAACTACTAACTCTGAATCAAGATGTACCTTAAGAGAGAGAACACCATGCGAAATGGCATCCCGTAGAAGCTCAATAACGACACTATATTCAGCAACATTGTTGGAAGATGGCCGTAGACATACACCTCCTGAAGACAGTACCTGACCCATAGGAGTATAAATAACCCAAGTAGTTGAGGCTGAGTGCTGAGTGTGACGGCTTGCACCATCCGCAAATCCTATGTAGGTGGAAGATTCCATTGACATCTGCCATAAGAAATGGAAACTAATCACAAACCCGATCACGATAAACAAGACCTAACTATGCAAAAAAGATGTACAATAATATACCACAAGCAGCCTTGGCTAAATATTATGCATCGTATTTTTTGAGATGGAGCCCATTTCTAGGCTCCGCCAAGGCCGTCCCTTCGTAATCCACTAACTCGTAGGCACCCTTCTCTAATACACGCTTGACCACGTAAGGACCACGCCACATAGGATTGAACTTCCCTGCCCCCAAGGGTTATTTCAATTGATCCCACAAAAGGACCAAGTCTCCCTCACTAAACACTCTTGGACAGACAGACTTATCGTATTGGGCCTTTACGCGACGCTTATTAACCTCCAGAGTCACCAAAGGCATCTCTACGCTGCTCATCGAGTTGCTCAAGGTGAACCAAACACTCGTCCAAAGGCGAAGTGTCTGGTAAGAGTTCCACGGCTAACTTCAACGAAGGAATCTCGCATTCAACCAACAATATCGACTCCACTCCATGTACAAGCTGATATGGAGAAAAACCAGTGACAGTCTTAACCGTGGTTCGATATGCCCACAAAGCAGGGTATAACATAATATGCCAATTCGTCTTGCTTTGTGTGATGGTTCGTTGGAGAATGGACTTAAGTGATTTATTCACAGCTTCAACCTGTCCATTCGCTTGAGGATAGTAAGAAGAGGAGTGCTCTTTCTTATACCCTAACTTGGATTCCAACTCTTCCATCATACGGTTCTGAAAGTGCGAGCCATGGTCAGTGACAAGCTCTCTCAGAATCCTGAACCGAGTAATGATTTGGTTGAATATGAAGTGAGCGGCTGTCTCACCGTTGGATTTTACTGTAGGCATTGCCTCAACCCATTTCATGAAGTAATCAACAGCCACTATGATATGATGGTGCCCCCCAGCCGAAGCTGGGTTGCAATCCATAAAATCGAGCCCCCATTTGGTGAAGGGACCGGTGGTGATAATAGGGTGTAACGAGGCAGGCTTCGAGCGCATATTATGTGCGAACACCTGGCAAGGGTGGCACCTCTTGAATGCTTCAATACAATCCTTGAAGATCGATGGCCAGAAATAAATCGCTCTCAAAATATTTTGAGCTGTAGAAAGCCCAGATAAATGACCACCACACGCCCCTCTGTGGCAATCATTAAGCACTACCTCAGCCTCATCATGAGTTAAACAATGTCGTAAAAGGGAATCTACTCCACGGAGGTACAAAGTATTGTCCACTATGGGGTAGTTCTTGGAAACATGACGTAATCGTCGTCGTTCATCTCGCGAGAGGTGAGTAGGGGTCCTCTGTGTTTGTAGATATACTATGATATCCCCATACCATGGGTCATCCATTGAGATTAAGAAAATGTGTTCATCAACGAACGTATCTTCACATACCAACTCCTCGGCCTCGCTCGGAAAATACGATATGAGCTCTGCAAAGATTAAAGATTTCTTCGATTTTGCCGAAACAAATTTGAGATCAAACTCTTGTAGGATGAAAATCCATTTATTATACTTTCCCCCAATCATCCTACGTGTGAGGACGAATTGAAATAGATTGACATGGGAAACAACCAAGGTTTGGCGAAGGAGAATATAATGTCTCAAACACTGCACCGCATGTACGGTAGCCAAGGCAAGCTTCTCAACATGAGAATACCGAATCTCTGCGCCAATAAGGTTTCGAATCATATAATATATGACATGCTCTTGGAGCTCCTCATCCTCTTGAACCAAAACCATACCAATTGTCTCTAAAGATGCGGCCACATATAATAGGAAATCACGGCTATAATCTGGAGGACTAATCACCGGGGCCAATGCTAGGGCTCGCTTAAGTGCATCAAAGGACTCCTGGGCTCTCTCATCCCATTCAAAGGGAGTATCATTCTTCAGGAGACGCATGAAACCTCTAGTCAAATTGGAAAAGTTGACAACAAATATTTGTAGGAAGTTTGCCATGCCTTGCAAACACTGAAGATGACGAATATTGCACGAGGGAGACAACTGAAGTATTGCCTCCACCTTCAAAGGGTCGAATCTTATACCCTCTTTCGAAATGATGAATCCTAACAAACAACCTGACTTCACGCAAAAGATGCACTTATGAGGGTTTAATATAACAGCATAGTGCCGGCACCTTTCGAACACCAATCTCAAGTGATAAGAATGATGCATCCTCATGCGAGAATGAGCAGCGAGGTCATCCAAAAATACTTCAATAATAGACTTGAGATCGTGGAAGATCAAGGTCATTTCCCGCTGAAACGTAGCTCCGGCATTTTTAAGGCCGAAAGGAATTTTCCAATACGCAAATGTTCCCCAAGGACAGATAAATGCGGTCTTGTGTTGGTCCTCGGGTTTAATTTGAATCTGATTATACCCGGAAAAGCCGTCCATAAAGGAGAACACCTCGCTACCCGCACACTCATCTAAAATATGATCTATAAACAGTGTGGGGAAGTTATCCTTAGGATAGGCACGATTTAAATCATGGAAATTAGTGCATATACGGATCGCTCCCTGCTTCTTATCCACCGAAACGGGGTTTTAAACCCACTCTGTCAAGGGAACGGGATAGATGAAACCCGCTTTCAATAGCTTCTCTATCTCTGCCTTTATGGCGGGTGCTTTCCTAGGATTCACCGCACGTAAACGCTGTCGAACAGGCTTAGCATTGGGTTAAGTCTTAATCTCATGTTCGACAATCTGAGGGTCAATCCCTGGCATCTCATCATAAGACCAAGCAAAAATATCACGAAATTACTTGAATAGCTCGGTATACTCTCGAATCTCATCTTGGGAACAATCCGCCCCAATGTAGACATTCTCAATTGTACCAGGATTGCGAGAAATGTTGATAGGAATAGTTGACGATATGTTCGCCATGTTTCCATCAGCCATCTGACCAGGAGAGCTTAACGGAACCATAGGTATACCAACTTTCTGACTAACAATCTCCCTATAATCCTCATGCTCCAAAAGGTCAAGCTCTAGAAGGAAATATGATCTATGATGAAGTTCCTCCCATGGTGGCTCAACTCCTGACATAGCCTTGATAATCACTTCATCTGAAGAGAAAACCATATCAAGGTAGTCGTGGGCATGAGAAGACTATACTTCCCATGCCGGTAGCACATAGGGGTCTTCCTCCTCCGTCCGCGAAGAGGAAGAACAAGGCTTTGCAGCAGACTGAAGATTAGCTTGGTAAGCTATCATGACTACAGGCAACAGCACGCTCGTCTCAATGGGCTCAATCGAAGGACTCGGTGAAGGAAGAATCCAAGGATCTCCCATATGACTTGTGCAAAAAGGAACCGATCTCGTAGACGTTGAATCACCATCGAAACTAGATCCTATCATGAGGATGGGTGCAAGACAACTAAAGGTTCCCATGAGGGATGGATACATGCCTACACCCACACTCCTAGTTGCCGGCTAGGAATGTTCAACTTTCAAAACCGAAGCTTTCGAAGATGCAATAACAGGTGGATTCTTGAATTCCATTTGATCAATCATTACAATCTTCCCATTATGTGGAAAGCATACAACGCGAAACATGGAAGACGCAATGGCTTGCATACTATACATCCAGTTCCTTTCCAGTAAGAGATTGTAGTCAAGGGGTGCATCAACCACCTCAACCTCTATCGCAACGGTCTTCCCTCCCAAATGGACTTTAAGGGAAGGGAGGATACCGTGCGGCCTAAAAGATCTCCCATCAAAAGCAGTTAACATGGTCGTAGATTTTGACAACTCAAGAGAACCAAGACCCTTCCAACAAGACAAAGACATCACAGAAGCAGCAGCACCCTCGTCAATCACAGTGCGCTTGACGATCATATTAAGATATTCTACATGCACCGAAAGGGACACATAGTAGGGCAAGCGAGGTTGATGTCCTGTGGTTTCAAATTTGATCACTGAGGAAGAATCATCACCATTCACACCAAGAGTGGAAAGCAAAGCCTTCCTTTGCGATGGACAACTCTGAAGCACTTCTAATGCAGACATCGCACAAGGAGTATGGCCCAAGTTCTCGAAAACTGAATAATTCTGGGCGGCTCGGGCATTTGGGTTATGCCCCGAATGCTTAAGTACCCCCTTAGGAATGCAAGGTGCAGTCTCAGGTTTATCCGTAGGTTTCTCAATGCTCAAAGGGGTTCCTGGTGGATCAGGTTCTTTTCCTGGGTTTGGTTGTGACGAAGTATAATCTTTTTCACATGTCACAACTTTCACGGCATGAACCATATTAATGCACCCATGACCACTAGTTTCAGCAGGATCTTCATCACTAGATTGATCATGGGACTTCAAGTTCGTATTCTGGTTATGCGGTAAAGGGTTCATTAACAGAGCTGGGCCCTGTGCTATGAACTTCGAAGCTTCATCCATTCTAGGGCACAAGTAAGTGAGGTGATCGTCCTTACATAGCTTTCAAGGAAACTTGACCTTACGTTTATTCTGCTTGTCCCCCCCAGCATTTTTATCGTTCTTGTCATTATTGTTGGAATTTTTGTTCTTATTCCCACCCTTTTTATTATTATTGTTTTTACCCTTTTTTCTATTCCATCCGGGTTGATGGTTACCCTTTTGGTCGGATGATTGCACAGCAAGTACATTCACCGTTTGGGTAGGCTGAGACGAAGCCGTAGCTTGTCCCGAGGTAGATTGGTTGATTGAATACTAAGCAACTTGTTTCACAACCGAACCTGCAAGTTTCTTACTTGCACTACCCACAATGCCATCGGCATGTGGTCCAGGTTTGACCTTGGGATCGAAACTAGAACGAGGAGCGTTGGGTATAATCTCATATAACAAACCAGACTGAGCATAGATCAAGTCTAGTTCCTGTGCCCTAAAGATTGCTTGTTCCTCATTCTGCACTCCGGATGTGGAAACATCCTTCACTATATATGGCAATAAATATTTGAGGAACCACTCAAGGAGGAACTCCTGTGGTATAAAGGCTTTAATTAATCTCTTCCGTCTACGCCACTCCTGAATATGATCAGAAATATGGGTGGCTTTATCTTGCCGAAATATCGACAAGAGTTTAGTACCAACATCATAGCGCACTAGTAGCTACAAGTGATTAAGGAAAGTCATCGCAAGGTCGTCGAACAAAGTAAAGGCACCCCTAGGTAACTCTATATACCATTTTGCCGCAGGCCCTGTGAGGGTGCGTTGAAATAGTCTCAAACGGACTGAGTCCTGATGCAATGAATTGGAAGAGCACCACAGGTGGAATGTCGTAACGTGTTCACTCAGATCATCTCCTGGTTTTCCTTCGAACTTAGGTATGTCTGAAGGAAGCTTGGTAGGGACAGCCGGCCAAGCCGGGTCATGAGCCACAGGATCGTTCGTAAGTCTTGATAAGTCAGGTAGATTGAGTGTCGCGAGGAAAGGGAGCCTAGGATGATGAGGTCTATGGACCGCTCCGTGGTTCATATAGGATTGATTACCACCATGACCTTGGCCATGGTGACCTCCTCCTGTATGACCCGTATAGGGTGGCGTGGAAGTACCATAATGAGGTGGACCTTGACTAGTAGGAGCTACAAAGCCATAATTAGGAGAGTAAGCAGGTTGTGAATCCCCGCCTCCATAAGGTGGAGAGACTTGTCCATACTGCGTCCCATAATAGGGTCCATAGGTCATCGCTTACGATGCCCCATGAGACACTCCATAGGTAGGGATATACATTCCGGAAGTAGGAATATACATACTGGAAGTAGGGATATATGTCATGGAAGTAGCAATCTGACCTCTAGAAACATGAACATAACCTCCCGAAACCACGGGTGGTATGTAGGCTTGAGACACAATTGGTCTAGTAATCGCAGTACGGATTTGGCTCGTAGCTATGTGCCGACTCAAAGGACCACGTGAGTAAGGTGGAGGGTTTACATTTGAAGAACTTGGAAGCGAGGACGAAGGAATCTCTGTAAGAAGATATGTACTAGTGCCTATCGTCACTCGTCTGGAACCTGGTATCCCTATAGGATCACTAACTCTAGACCTAGGAGGTATATAAGATGGAGCTTCCACCACTGGGATGGAAGGTGCAATGTGACTAGTACTCCCAAACCTCTTCGCAAGGTAAGGCATGGGATTTCCCCCAGGCATAGTGCTAGGCTCAAAGTCGGATTCAACATGAAATGTCAAATCGTGCATAGGAAAACCAGTCGTAACATAACTACCGTAGCTAGTGCTAGGAGGGTCAAAGTGAGTCTCGACATCATCCGGCATTCCATACCGGTAACGTGTCAATGGGGAATCATCCCTAGGGTGAGTAGGTCTATCATGCAAAGATCCTATCTGGGAAATCACAGGACCGAACTCAGCTAGGTCAGGTGAAGGATTGTACATAGGAGTAATTTCCCCATCATCAATACGAATGGGAGGAGGTGGCTCAGGAATAGTCTCTGAATGATCCTCCATGGTGTGTGAATCAGTGTGTGATATAGTCCACCTGGAAAGTCTAGGCCCCTCTCCCAAAGGAGGAGGAGAAGTGGAAGGCGGAAGTCCTGCTAACCGACGAGAACGGCGCGGAACCGCACCCGACTCCACAATGACTCAACAAAAAAGAAAAGAATCTCTATTTACATAAACCCTAGGCCAACTAGCGTGCACAGAGCAATCACTAATAAAATCTAAAGCCAAATGTAAGCAAACAAGGGCTGGATAAGTGAGCTCCCGAATGTGGCCGGTATGTCTCGCCTAGGAGAGGCTTGAGAGGCCCTTGTCACCACAAGTGGAGGTACGTAACCAATTATTGTGGCCCTTAGCTTCAACGCATAAAGCGACTGTGCTGTTCGACCCCAACCTAGCCGGGACACATGCAGAATAACCTCTACAAGTACCCCCTCAATATCCTAGGTAAGGTCACTAAGGTCACCTCAATATAATCAAAGCTCAGGCGGACAGTCGCAGGCGGGATTGACCGTATGGGCAGGGTAGCAAAGTCCAAAACTCTCGAAAGAGCCCCCAGATACGAATACAATCCTGGTTATATCACCGGTGCTACACAGTTACTGACCAGGGGTTTACCCAATCAACAACTGCTCACACTGCCTCGTGCTTAACTCCCTTTTGAGAGGAGGATCCTGAGAACGCTGTTTATATCAAGGATTTCACACACTCCCTGGATAGACACCTAGTTGTTGTCATTTAGTGATCTTGGAGAATTAACTTACAATGAACTATTCCAAGATCCTAAAACCTAAGCTTGTTGGTGCACCCTAGAAAAGAAAAGAGTGTAATTCATTTTAATTAGCGTTGATTTTAGTTGGCTTTCTTACTAAAAAATAGGATATGGTCGTGCAACTAATGGTGTTATGACGCAACAAGAAGCAAAATGCACACCTAACAATCAATGCAAATGCATTGTGTCCATGAAAACAGCGTATGCTTACTACGTGTAATACACAATTTATTCTTCAAATGCTGAATGCAAATTTCCCTATATGAAGTCCTAACTATTACTCCAAAGAAAATCTAGATCTAGTGCAAGTACAATGCAAAGTGAAAAATGAAATGCATGATGATAAGCAAATGTTTTTGGATTTTTTGAAAATAAAGAGATACAAAAAGCAAAAGAATGATTCTACCCACCCTAGACTCTGCAAGCACACATAAACAACATTCCAGCAAAGCACTAAGGCAAAAGGACTCTAATGCACTAATCTCAAACAAAAAATCAAAGATGCCATGACAAGAACTTTCCTAAAAGAAAAAATTTAGGCTAAAAAAAAACGTTTCTGGTCAAACACAGAGGTATTTACAGACTCAGGTAGTGCCAAAGGAGACTCAGCAACTAATAGAATTCACCCAGCAATCCACTATCTTCCACAAAAAGATAAAAACCAGAGTATACGCGACTGTGCACAGTAAACCCGCGTGTATACGCGGAAATCCCAGGGGAAACCACATGTATACGCAACTATAAGTGACAAACCCACGTACAGGAAGAAAAAGATGCACAAATTCACGGCAAACAGACGGGATGAGACTAAATTCACACCAATCAGGCTCTACCAGGCATACATGCCCCCATACCCGACACAGAAACAAGAGAGAGAGAGAGCAATTCAAATACATTGAATGCCAAGAAATCAACTCCCAAAGGACAATTACTAGGAACTCCCTAGTGGAGTCGCCATTTCTGTTACGGAGAGAAATTCCTATGTCTTGGGGTACCACAACAGACAGCTAGACTCCAGAAATCAATCTTTCCCAATATGCAATAGAAATAAAATGTCTAACACTAAAGGATCGAACCTCGTACCTTATTCTGGACGGTTGAAGTAGATCCCCATTGAGCTTTCCAATCTTCAGCTTGAATTTATATAATACTTCCTCAACAACAAGTAAACAATACAAGCATACTATATTTCATGGTGTTAGATCTATTCTAGCATATATAATCAATAATGTAAAAGCATTTGACATATTCCAATGGATACAATATTCATTCAAATACACATTACTGGACAGGAAAAGATATTTCTATTAATATAAATCAGAGATTACAAGTGACAACCTCTGACGGCACGACCGCGAACCGGAGAAACTGAATCCCCCACTTGGGCCTCCACCACCTCAATCCTCCATCACTCAGATAGCAAGCTCACTAGCAAAAGGAAAGCTTGGGAAGAACACAACAGTGCTCCAAGGGACAAAGGGATGCAGACTCAAGCATAAGTTCTGGAAACAATGGACTGTAGTTTCATTACTCTCAATTCTCTCTTATGCTTTCAATGTCTCAAGGGGTTCCTTATATAGCTTTTCAAAGGGATACTGAAAGGTCGAATTCGTGCGATCTCAAGGCATATGGAAGGCCAGGAGTCATATGAGTTGGATCCAAGTCAAGGAATGCTCCAAAAAGGATTTGGATTATTCATACATCCTGATGTACGCGACTATAGGGGGAATATCCGTGTATGTACGCGGTTATCGGGGAAAAATCCGCGTATATCACTTTTCTTATGTTTTTAGGGATGATCAAGGACACATCAAAAGACAAAAAGTGGTCCATAGGGGCTACTGAGTCTGCAGCGGGACAGGGGAAGGCCATACAATGTGTGATTCACCTAATGTGGTGAAATCCGCTATAACAATTGTGCCCAACCAATAATAGACAAAATTATGGGCCCAAAAAACATCATTTAGGGCCTCAAAATGGCCCCGGAAGTTGAGGACCCAAAAAATAGTAGAAATTAATAGAAAATTGCAAACATAGAAGACTGTTATGAGCCAATGGGAGGGTGTCCACTTATATGCATATGAATCATTCAATGATCCAATTACTTCATTTTGACTATTAAATCCAATTATTGAATGCATGTGTGAGGATGGTGGGAAAAGTGTACTCATGTAGTTCATGGAAGTGTGGGATGAATATGCTTCTATGATAGTTGTAAGAGTCCTCTCTTCTATGGTCATAAGTTGTTTCAATTTTCTATTCACCATCCTCTCATATCCTTTGGAGGATACCACTCATTCTCATGCAGATTTTTACACTAAGTAGAGATTTTTAAATCTTTCTATTCATTCCATTTCCATTATATCAAAATTGAAACTAACCATAAATTCAAATTGTAAACATTAGAGAAAATACATGAATGCAGGTAAGCATAGAGGGTGGTAAAGATAAGAACCTATACACATTATCTTTTTTTACTTTTGAATGCTTGAGAATACATGGATTGATGTTACATGAGGTTCTCCAACATCATACAAGAAGTTAGAATCTTTCCACACACTATGATAAGAACTGTAAGGGTCAAGTTTCTCGAGAGAACTATGGTGCAGTGAAGGGAAATGCATTCCTTGTGTTGTGTGGGGAAGTAGAAGAAAGTTCCAATGTTGGGATGTCTAAGTGAGATCCATGTAAATGCTTAAAGGTGGGTAGTTTGTCTAAGCATGAGAGCAAATGAGTTGTGGGATGAGGGAGAGAAACATGTAGGTGTTTCCTTTGCCTCGGTGGCCTCATAGCTTGACTTGTGAGTGGTATATGTAGCTGATACCTACGGTTGGGTGGAAAATATCTCTCACATAACTATTTAGTTGGATTTTCTTTACTAAAAGATAAGTATTCTCTTGTATATGAATGTGGAATTATTTTATTTTCTTTCTATGATAAATATGTTTATTTATGCATGATGTATATGTGTATAGATTGTTATTTCCACTATGTCTTACATTTATGCATTGGCACATATATTTATTATTCATGAATTCATATTATATTAGCCCATGGGGAGAAATTTATAATATTTAAATTCGTAAATACCCCCTCCTATGGTTAGAATAATGGATAGGGATGTGAAAATACACCCTTTCAGGTGGCAAAGTAATAAAAACCACCATAATGTTTTCTTTGATATTCAATGTAAATGAAAACCAAATTCATTCATTGGATGCAATATTCAACAGTGGAAGAAAATATAAAGTAGCATTAAATATCCAATTTCAACCTTAACACATATATGTTTCCCTACAATGATTTCATCCATGATTATAAAAACTAAATCTGTAAAGACAAAATGGAACAAACTAGAAAATATAAAATGTAGAATTGAAAACATAATAATATAGCATTCTGGACACAATGAGATTACTTATCTTTCTTGGAAAATAATCATCCATTTGGTTGCAAACAAGGGATGTTCCACCTATACTTAGGCTCTTTGTCACACTTAATATTTATGTGATATAGGTCACCCTTGAAATGAGGCTATTAATCCACAAGGGTGAAGTATTAAGGTATGGATATAAGTCCTCTTACTCGACCCATAGGCCATAAAAATATCATAGGAAAAAATACCTATACAAATATCCCAGTAAACTGAAATTCTTCCCCATAAAATTTCACAACATAGGGAATGGGATCCCCTTCTCTATTAAATAGTCCCTTGATCTATACCAATTCCCTTTAATTCTCCAATACATGATGACAAGGGAATCAAGGGACTCTCTATGCTAGAACTCTAGGGATTCTTAGCTGTAGGACATATTTTAATTTGCCTCAACCATCATCCCACTTACCTCATAGGGTTTATAGGAATTTCTAGGCTATAATTCTTTACAATTCTCTCTCATAACAACACTATATTCATATCATAAATCAAATGAAACTACAACATAAGCCTATAGAAATGTACACTAAAGATTAGCAAAAAAATGCTCATTTCCCATGCCTTGATTCCATACTATAATAATGATGTACCATAATGCATGCATGCTCAAATTCTCAAGAATATATTTGAATGAAAATAACTCAACATGTATCTTCATATGAATCCCATGTTTCATCTTTAATCCAAAAGGTTTGAATAATGTAAAATGAATATTAATGATCAAAGTTTTTTATTCAAGTGTTTAAGGAATTATGTCAAGTTTAAAAATAGATAATGTATTTACCACTTATACCCCTTAAGTCTACTAAATCCCCAGTTCACTTCTCCATCTTGTGGAATCATAGCCCCCCATCTCGTTTATCCTTTTGTTTGCAACCATTAGGGTTTTCATATTATAATCAAATGTATAATTATAATTCACATATGTATTTGAAATAAAACCATTCCTTCATTACATTTACATTTATATTATGCAGTCAAAAGTAAGGGTATTGCATTCCCCTCCCCTTTAAATTTTCACCGTCCTTGGTGCATACCAACACTAAATGCAATAGCACATATTTGCATCGAATTTTCAAAATAGATGTGGGTATGCCTCCTGCATGGAATTCTCTAGCTCTTAATGTTTGTAATAGGTCCATTGGACCTTTACCTACGATATTTCTCTATTCCCGAGCAATGCGAACTTCTTGTACATGAGGAATACTAGTTGTACTTGAATATATCCTTCTGGCTCCACCTTGACGAAAGCCCAATTAATAACATGGTTATGATTATGTACACACTTTTTAAGAATGATACATAAAAAAAATTATTATCTTTTATTCTGGTAGGAAATGCAAGCTTGTATGCAACATGCCTTATTCTATCTAAGATCTCAAAGGGTCCACAATATCTAGCTACCAACTTAAGACATCTTCTTAACTTTAAGGAGTTATTTATTGGTTCAAATTTCAAGTATCATTCTCCAAAACTTGATCTCTCTTGGTACCCTGTCTTTGTCTAGATAATTCTTTTGTCTATCTAATGTTTCCTTTAAACTTTTCTTGATCTTGATCCTTTTATCTTCTATTTATTTGAGAAAATTTGTCCCGAGTACTACTTTGTTTGTTGGGTTGTCCTAACTCATTGGAGAATTGCACTTTCTACCATATAAAGCTTCAATTGGGATCATATTTAGAGAAACATATTTTTAATTATTTATGCGATTTCCACTAAATGTAGGAATTCCTCCCATGTCGATGCCTTGTTCATCACATGAATTTTAACATATCCTCAATCACTTGATTAACTCTCTCTGTTTATGGATGCTAATATATACTTAAGTTTATACTTGTTCCAAATCCTTTGAAACACTATTTCCAAAAGTTTGGAATAAACTTTGGATCTCTATCTCAAACATTTGCTTTAGACATCCCATGAATATGACAATCTATTTCATCTACTATATCAATAGTCTTATTGGTTGATTTAATTGGAATCAAATGAACAATTTTTGCAACCTTGTCCATGACTACCATTATGGAGTCATGTTGGCAGGGGTTTTGGGGTAAGTGAGTTGCGCAACACCACGGAGGCCACGCAAGCTCACGCGACACCGCTCAAGGCAAATATAGCGTGATGGGTGGAAAAAAAACCGTTTTTGAATATTTTATGCATCATTTTGTATCGGTTGAACACATTTTGTGGATATAGGTCATTAGTGGTTAAATCGGTTAAGAGTTAGTTAGAAGTGGACCTTGAATGTAAAGGTGCAAGCCTATATATAGAATTAGAATTGCAAATGTAAGACATACTGAAATGAGAAGTGATATAGAGAGAAAGTGAGAGATTGAATATTTTATTATCTGTATGCAAAGTTGTGGGTCGATATTCCTCTCGTTATGGAGAATGACAACTATTGTTTTGGATTTGTTGCGTAGAAAGTAATATGATACAATGGAAGTTGAGCTGAACCATTGTTGTCTTTTTTCTTTTTCTATCTTTATGTACTGTGATGCCAATGTCTGATGATTCGGTTTTATGAATGAAGATGTGATACTACGGTGATAAATAGATGAATGAAGCAATATGTTAGATATGTGGTTGTAATGATGGATCTGTGATGAATGTTGCGATATCTGATAAACAGCTCTGCTAGATCTTAAAGTTATGTTGATAAATCTCTAATGCCTCGATCCTCCTCCTTACTGCGGAAACTTGGTTCTGATAGCTCTCCCTCGAACATCTCGGGTGAGACTTCATCCACTCTGTGGGTGTTGCCGGGTAGGGTAAAACCTGTCTGGGTCGATGCTCAGGAAGATCGCGTTGTTTGGGTGTCGAAAGAACAAGAACCCCTATCGATGAGGCTTTGTTGGTGGGTTTTGGCCAACAAATGGTTTTGTTGGTGGGACCTCATTGTGACTGAAGAGGAGGATATGTTGTGGCATCCGATGAAACCAAAGATCCAAGATTGGTTTGACGTAAGACTGCCAGAGTTCGCTAAAGCTGAGAACCAGAACCTGAAGTTGACGAAAAATGCATGGTTGGAAAGGTGCATTCACGACGATCCTCATGAATGGTTTTTCTGTGAGTTTCATGTAATACTTTACGAGTGGGTGGTGCAATTCACCTACAAGAAGCGCAACTTCCAGGGAGGAGAGTCAAAATCTTGGACCCCCGAGCTAATTCAGGAACTCCAAGAAACTTAAAATAAGGCATTGCAGGCTGTTGAAGTTTGGTTAGACAGTATTCTAGAAGGATACATCATTGAGTTCACAGTTGATACCAACAAGTCCTACAGTGAAGCAGAATGGTAATTCTTCAACAAACCACTAGGTAGGTTCTTACTATCTCTGCAATTATCAATCAAGATGCTTATTTTAAAAAATGGCATACTAAAGATGCACCTCGAGTAGTAAAACTCTAGTGTGTGGAGGTTGTGAACATTGTGATAGAAGGGGGGTGACGAATGGAAAGGTAAGGGGTAGATGGGTGTGATTTTTGATGAGACTGTGAGGGCAGTTGAGAAAGAGAGTGGTTGTACAAGGGGAGGAGCAAGGTTCTAAGTAGAGAAGAGGCAAAGGATAGGGGAAGGTCCTGCTGCGATTGGAACGTAAGACCGTGAAGGACAACCACATAGGACAAAGCAGCCCTACAGTGATGAAGAGGATGAGCAGACCCAGGCTATGACCAGGGTAAAAGCAAGGTCAAACCCCAGTAGCAACATGTCCACACCTTCGCGCACTACTCCACCATCAGGAAAATATATGCAATCTACGTCGACATGTCTAACAATCCAAGTGACATCTAGTAGTAAAGCAACATTTGTAGGAAGAAGGTCTAGGATGGCAAGAGATGATATGAAGCTACCTATGTTCCATGGAAATGGCATTGATGACCAAGAACAATATTGGTTCTTATGTGAGGCAGCTTGGACTGCCAGACAGACTATCGATGAGGATGTAAAGAAAGGCCAGTTAGTGACCACCCTTCGGGGTCATGTGCTTGATTGGTACATGATATTCATACAGGTCCCACAAGAGATCATGGTGAAGAATTTGGATGAGATTTAGAAGGGACTACTTGAAGAATTCAAGAAACCAAAATCTGAAGCACAGTACATTACATAGCTGAAGGAAATCAAACAATTCCCTAATGAGACAGTTTGGGACTTTGATCAGATGTTTAAGACGTTGATGGCACGGGTCAACTTTGATATGAGTGACGTCCAACACAAAGAATGGCTCATTGCGGCACTGGTCCCTCATATTCGACACCCATTAATGCAGCAAAATACCGTGACATAAAGCGAGGCTCTGGAAGTTGAAATGAAGCTGGAGGCTTCAATTGTCGAAGAAATTTTTGTCAGAATGAACCAAATCCAGGTGCAGCTGACGAACTTGACACTTCAATTACAGGATATGAAGAAGGTGAAAGATGAACATGATGACTTATGGTGCACTCGGTATCATGTGGATGGACACACGAAAGATAGTTGTCCTTCTTTCTGGAATTATCTACTCTTAGGAGCGCTGAACCAATTGAGTTGTGGTGTTGTGACGTGGTGTCGCATATGTCAAGTATATGGGCATCGACATGAAGACTATACCTACATGTAGAAAATGGTTACAAAGCCAACAAGTTTATATTGTGCCTTCTGTCGCTCATTTGGGGATGAGGATAAGGAATTTAAAGCTTATGATATGGTTCAAGAGAGGAAATATGATTCATACTTCGCGAAAGGTGAAGATCCTCACATGGTGCCGCAGTTGTAGGTGATACAACCACCACCTCAAGTCCAGTATACACTGCCACCACAAATGTAGTTTATTTTTTCGCAAACATAGATGCAGGTTGCACCCCAGCCGCATTTTGTGCCACAACCATAGTACACCCAGACCCCAATGGCTCTGCCACAGCCGCAGTATGTCCAAGAAGCACACTATGTTCAGTAGCAGCCGAATCCCCTACAACAGAAAATGGCACAACCCTAGTATCAACATAAAGTATCTCAACCACAATATCAGCAGTAAGGAGGATTCCACAGAGGATTCAGGGGAAGAGGAGGTTTCGGCCGCGGAGGAGGACGAGGTCGTGCATCAATCTGGTGTTACAACTATGGGAAATTTAGCCACTATCAGAGGGATTGTCCCCATTTTCAATGTTTATAATATGCGGTGAATGATCATACTATTGAAAATTTCCCTTAGCTAATTGCAAGATGGCAGGCTATAAATGTTCCTTTATTACGGAATCAGAACTAGTTCCAGGCCCAGAATCAAATACAGAACCAACAAAAACTACAGAATCAAGGTCAACCCCAAATTCCAGTACCAAATCAGAATATCAATCATCTTATGAATCCACCGATGAACCAGAATCCACCTCTGAATCAACCTTCGATGCAGAACTAGAGTGAAGGGTCAGCGGTTACGACCATTCTAGCAGAACCGTGAACATAGTATGTTGATGTTGGGATTGTTACTTGAGGAGGCACAAAGAATGGATAAGATGTACCATGACCATAAGTGGGACTAGATGGAATTGGGCAAGAATAAATCACAATTTGATATCGCGACCTAGAGAGATACCTTTTTTGAGGCTCGTGAGGTGCTTGGAAGAAATCTGGGTAAGACACTTATTTTTGGCATGCCTTTTGCTTTTGATTCTTCGTTAAAAGTTGGAACATCATGGTAGTATGGTACCTTGCAATAGTTATTCGAGAGTTTTATCCCTAGAAAAATATATCGATGCTCTGGTTGAGATCAAGAAGTTGTTGCACCGTTCGGATAGAGAGTTGCAGGACTCTGTGATGAATTATTTACAGAAGAAAAAGAAGGGCAAGGAAATGTGGATGAACATCCAGATTGGGGACTACGAAGTCAATTCAGTTAATCTATATCTTGGATCTGATGTGAATATCCTGATGAAATAGACATGGCAGAATATGGGAGAGTCAAAACTTGGCTGGTCCCCAGTATAGCTGAGATTGGCTAATCAGGCCAAAGTTCAACCAATCGGCCATGTGTCCAATTTGGTTGTAGATGTCGAAGGTATGAGGACTCATGCCGACTTTGATGTAATTGAAGTTGTTGATGGAGGGGGCTCCTGACTGCTAGGGATTGGATGGGCCAATGATAGCATGGCCATGATAAATTTTAAGAAGCGTTTGATGACATTCGAGAACCAGGATATCCAAGTCATCGCCCCTATGGATCCTAATGAAGGAAGTTGATATATTGAACCTGTCAAAGATGAATTTGTTAGAGGATGGGATCACATTTACAATATTTATAAAGACTATATCCATCCTGCTGCCAATGGAGAACTAGGTTGGCGCAGCTCTAGCTCTGTGTCCTCTGATTTTGATGATGCGCTGGAAAATTGGAAAAACTGGATGCATGAAGTATCACTCAGAAAATGTGGGCTGATCATGTAGTCACTACACCATGTCGCGACTGAGGTCATTGAGTTTCCAATATATGAAGGAATGCCAGAACTATTTGGGTTCCTCGAGCAGTTTGAAGCAAAGGTATCTAAGCCTCAACGCTTATTGGCATTAGGAGAAGCATTGAAGGCCACTCCAGCATGTTGGTGGGTAGTTCATAAGGAGACCATTCATGAATGGGCACAATTTCGACGGTTGATGGATATGCGCTTCGGAGATATGGAGGTATATCATACTAGGAGATATGATGGACAAAATAATCCTTGTAGTCATCTGAGGGAATGCTAGACGCTTTGGGAATCGCAACCGAAGGATGAGTGGTTCCATGCTTTTATTCACACATTGGATGAAATTCCAAGGTCTTGGTATGTATCAACATAACTGCGTAGAGAAATAACTACTTGGGAGGAGCTGACTATTTTCTTTGTGCATACCTTTGGATTTGCAGATGCTAATGTAGAGTTTAACAATGCACTATAGATCATTCGAGATGTAGTATTGAAATTTGTCCCAGTCGCCTATCCTATGGACCCACATGCACATTGCCACATGCAATCGATGATGGAATGCTACAACCTCTCTAGTGAGATGGAGGATGATGATGAGTTGCACAATATTAAAATTCCAGAGACTAAAGGAATTCAAGATGTCACAGCACCATATGTGCCAACGGATCCCATGACTCAACCACTGAAGATTAAGAAAGTTAACATTGGGATGGAGGAGAATCCGAAATTTTCCAATATTGGGTACTACTCGGACGAGGATACCATGGAAAAGATCACATATATATTACATGAGTTTCAAGATCTGTTCCTAACAAAATTATTAGAAGTGAAGAAAATCTCATTAAAACCATATGCAAAACCAGTGCAATAGAGGCCATATCACTTGAATCCATGATATAAAAAATGGGTCAAGGCTGAACTTGATCGGATGTTAGATGCAGGGATTATTGAGCCTGTTGCAGAATCAGAATGAATAAGCCCTATGTTGGTCCAAGACAAGAATACTGGGGAAGTCCGAATCTGTGTTGATCTAAGAAAACTGAATGATGCTTGCTTGCATGATCCCTTTCCAACACCGTTCACCGATGAGGTTATTGAAGGAGTAGGCGGTCAAGAAATGTACTCTTTTACAGATGGATTTTATGGTTATCACCATATAAGAATTGCAAAGGAAGACCACCATAAAACCACTTTTGTCACCAAATGGGGGTGTTTTCAGTACACATTAATTCCCTTTGGGATGAAGAATGCACTTGCGGTATTCTCTCGGGTTGTCGTAACTGCATTTAAATATTTTATTCAAATTTTTTTGCAAGTATATATGGATGACTAGACAGTCTATGGATTGATCAAGGATCACTTGGAAAACCTATGCTTGATGCTGGAAAGGTGTTGATAGCATCAGATCACCTTCAATTCAAAGAAGTGCATCTTCTGTGCACCATTTGGGATATTGTTGGGTCATATCATTTGTAAGCAGGGGATTTTGGTTGATTCAGAGAAGATTGTGCTCATTTTGAGCCTGCCACCGATGAAAAATATGAAGATTCTTAGAGCAACACTAGGACACACTAGGTACTATCGCAATTTTATCCATGGTTATGATACGATTACTTCCCCCATAGAGAAACTGTTAAAGAAGGATGCCACATTCATGTGGAGCTAGGAATGTCAAAAGAAATTTGACACATTGAAGGCCAAGATGGCTTCAACACCCATACTTGTCTTCCCCGATTGGACAAAGGAGTTTCATGTCCATGTTGATGCCTCGTCCTTTACGATGGGAGTGGTACTCGCACGACTAGGAGAAGGAGATCTGGATCATCCGATTGCCTTTGCTAGCAGGAATTTATCCTTTGATGAGAATAATTATATGACCATAGAAAGAGAAGGGTTGGTGATGTTCTATGCATTGCAGAAGTTTAGGCATTATCTCTTGGGAGGTCACTTCAAAATGTTCATTGACCATTCAGCTTTGAAATACCTGGTTAATAAGCCTGTGTTGGGGGGGAAGATATGTTGTTGGCTACTTCTCTTTCAGGAATTTGATTTTGAAATAATCGTGAAGCCAAGATGCTTGAAAGATAGTACTGATCATCTGTCTCGCATTGAAACAGGTGAAGATCCCACCAATATTGACGATGGATTGTTGGATGCACAATTGTTTCGAGTTGATATTGCAGATGACCATTATGCACTGATAATTCAGTTATTAGCAACCAGAGTTGCACTAGAGGACATGAAGACTAGTCAAAAGAAGCAGTTGGTATTGAAGGCTTCATATTTCCAGCTGATTGCGGGGCACTTATACAAGCTTGGACCTGATGAGATCATGTGATGGTGTGTTCTACCTCATGAAAAAGGGAAAATTATGGAAGAAGCACATGCAGGCATTGCGGGTGGACATTATAGAGGATGGGATACCATGGGTAAGGTCCTGCGTGCCGGGATATGGTAGCCTACTTTGCATAATGATACCACAGACTATGCGCGGAGCTGTGATGTATGTCAACACGTAGGGAAACCATCGCGGCGAGATGAGATGCCACTTGTACCGTAGGTAACTTTACAACCTTTTGATAAATGGACTATGGATTTTGTGGGTCCAATCAACCCACCAGGGAAGTGAACCAGTGCACGATACATCATCACAACAACTAACTATCTGACAAGGTGGGTAGAGGCCACACTAGTTGTGGATTGCACCACTTTGACAACAACAAAGTTCATATTTGAAAACATTGTGACACGGTTTGGATGCCCTAGGATATTGGTGAGTGACCAGGGTAGTCACTTTATCAATCGCACAGTCAAATCACTAACAGAGGAGTTACAGGTGTAGCATAAGAAAAGTACCCCATATCATCTGCAAGAAAATGGAACCGTAGAAGCCTTCAAAAAAATCATGGAAACCGCGTTGAAAAAGGTATGTAATGCTAATTGGGATGACTGGGATTTAAAGATCCTTGTGGTGTTGTCAGAATATTGTACCACTTGCAAGAGGCTAATAGGGCAGACGCCGTTCAAACTGGTATATGGGAAAGAGGTAGTCATGCCTATGGAGTACATTGTTCCCAGTCTGTGCATCATTGTAGCAACAAGCATGGCCTATGAAGAAGCACCTGGGGAGAGAGTAATGTAGCTAGTCCAACTAGAAGAGGACCGCTTCATGGCAGGCTTCCAACAATGTGTCAAGAAGGATCGACAGAAGGAGTGGCATGACCACCACATAAAAAACAAACAATTTTCACAAGGGGATTTGGTGTTGTTATATGACAGCAAGTTCATGAAGCATCTAGGTAATTTATAGATGCATTGGTTAGGACCATATCTCATTCATTCGATTACTTCTGGGGGAGCAGTTCAATTGCAGCAGTTAGATGGAGTGGTGCTGCCGAAACTCTGAACGATAGTCGCTTGAAGCCCTATAGGACAGGGGTGGAGGTGCGCATTTCCTGAAGCACTGCACAATGAAAAAAAAGAAAAAAAAAGAAAAAAAAGATGAAGAGATAGAATAGATAGAAAACATAAGGGAGCGTCAGGAGGAAGTGGTTGCGCAAGTGTAGGAGTCAGTAGCGGAGTTAGATAGAGAGATCACAAAACCATAGGGCTGCGATTTGTTCAAATCAACAATAAATGTAGACAGTTAAGAGAAATTAGTGGTGATGCTAGTTGAAGAGACACGCATTTATGGCCGAGTAGACCATTAGCATGACAAGATCGCCGATGGATTCAGGTTGTTAATGGAGGATGTTTTTCATGATGACTACAGTGGATTTGGAAATGATGAAGCTAGATTCGTAATTGGTTATAAAAAGGGGCGAGATGTGGGATGGAGACATCATTGTTTTCATTTGAGTTGAGCGAAGTGTAGATTTGAGTGCAGTAGGAAGCATTGTGAGTGGCAGCTAGGGTGTGAGAGAGGGGTGCGTTCAATTTCTTGGTAAGGTTTGTTGGTGCAGCATGTTGAGAAGCCTCGACACTGTGGAGATTTCAAGCAAGCAGGAGTCACCCATCCATCCAACTTCCATAGTGGAATAGATCATGAGTATACCAGTTGGATCATATTTGATCCCCTGGGGCAAGCAGAAGGCTCAGAAGCCAGGATCAACACCGCCGCAAAAGAGGCATACGTGCACTTCCATTAGGGCACAAGGGGAGGGAACTAAACAGACAGGGCCATCTAGTTCAGGAGCTATGGAGTCTGTGGAACCCAGGGGTGTGTCCATCAATGATATCCTCAGATATGTTGCTCCCATGTGACCTAGGGAAAAGCCCCAAAAGTTAACAAAAAAATAGAAGTATCAGCTGAAAGTGTCGCCCCTTCCTGAAGAAATGTAGTGCACTATGGAAATTATTCCCATTTTGGTCAAGATGAATTATCAGGACCACAACTTGTTGTTGTTGAAGGATGTAGCAGATGAGCCCTATGAGTCCTTGCCTTTAGTTCTAGGTGCATATATCGAGTGCATTCCACACTCATAATCACAAGGATTGAACAAATCTGGGTTGTTGGGGCTTATCAACATGCCCCATTTTAGGAGGCTAAATTAAGCAAATGCATGCGTCAAACAACTATTGTCTTGTTTTCATGGTGGGACATTGTGGTTGGATACCCCAATCATGGTTATGGTGGACATGATTTCATAGATCATGGGGTTTCCAAAGGCTAGGGTATACCTGACTCAATATCTCAAAGGAAGAGACAACGACAAGAATCTTGCTCAACAACTGAAGGAGCAATACATATTGCAGCGGGATGGCCGTGCATACCGCATCAACAACATCAACGAGCGGGTGGTACATATTGGAGCACACATTCTAGAAAGTAAAATCATTAGGGGGAATTTCCCACAACAGTGCACTGAGGGATTACAAATGAATTGGTCCCTGTTCTTGTTGAACCAACTAACGGAGGATGTAGTCATAGCCCAGGGCAAGGAGAGGTATTTCTCTTATAGTTGGCTACTGATCCTAATTTCTTTGGTGGCTTGGATGGATCCAGAAGACTACCATACTATGTCTATTGAAGCGGTCAAGGTGTGCAAAGGTCCATGATACCAAAATTTATGGTGGGTAGAGGAGCCCAGTCGGCAAACTAATTACGCGATCCACTTTTGGATCTACTGGGAAGTGCTACAAGCTACAACGGTTAAAATTCCATGCTTATCAGATGTAGCAATGGTAAAATATTAGAGAATCATGCAGTTCTCCATTGGGCCCCATTCAATTCATATCCAGGCGTGATGAGACCCCAATAGGCAATGGCTACCAATGACTTATAAATTAATTGATAATGAAGTGGAAGCCATAGTTCAATACTGGCCTGTTGACTAGTGTGAATGAGAGTTAGCGCTGAAGAAGTATCGATAGAACTGTTAACCCAAAAATCTCCCACACAGCTCTCAATGGCCTACACCACCCAAGGACACCATCTTACAACACTCATTTCACTCCATAAGACCTTCCATGACCTTCCATTTGACCCCCACACCTCCAAAAGAGCCAAAGGATGAAGAAAAGGGCTAAAAACCCCAAAAAAGAGCCCAAAATAGACCCCCAGGAGCTAAAGCCCTAAAAAAGGGGCTAAAACCCTGAAAGGGGATAAAGGCCCAAAAAAGGGGCTAAAGCCTTGAACAAGGGATTAAAACCCTAAAACCCCTTGGAAAAAATATATAAGGAGGGTGGGGGGTCACTCTCAAAACACTTCTCATTTGCATATTATTATGCTACTCGTGGATTCTTTGAGACCTCTTGCTCTCAAACCACCCACTCTCCCTCTCCTCCATCTCCATTTCTCCAAGACATTGCTTCCCAACCAAGAGAGAGGTGCTCCCATGAGCTAGGGAATGGTGGCCCATTTCCACCTAAGTGAGGTATAATCTCATTTCTATTTATGTTCATTTGCTTATTTTGTTCCTAACTCATATTGTCATTTGCAGGTTTTCCATTAACAATTGTTTGCAGGTTTTCCCCATGAGAGTATAGGTTTCTTTTGCAGGTTTTGGAGGTGGAACTCTAACCCACTGTGTGCAGAGGGGTTCAACAAAGCTCCATCATCTCCTCTCTTTTATTTTCCTGTCATTAGCTAGTAGATTCAGTTTACTTTTGTAGCCATTTGCTTAGAGTACCTTAGGTTTAATTCGCAGCTTTGTTTTTACCATTTTACATTCCGTTTTTTACTGTTTTCTAAGGGTAGAAACCTAACCTTGTTCCCTATAGAGACAAGGGGTCCATTTTTACCCCTGTAGTGAGGAGAAATTCTCACTACAGCTTTGGCGACTCCCCTGAGTCGATCCCACAGGATCCCTGGGCAAAAAATTTCAAAGTTTTTCAAGTTTTTCATTTTTTACCCTAGTTCCAAAAAATGTTCTGTTAAATCTACTTAGATTTTATTTATTCCTTGTTTTATGTCAGTGCCGAAGCCTTTCGTAGGTCGAGCCGAGTCAGACTGACCCAGTACCAGTTACTGTCGGCCAGATCTGACCCTGTAGCACCAAAAACACCCCTTTCCGGAGCAAGTCTCTCTTATCGGGGGAAAAGGTTCAGGAAGGCACACTTAATTGGTAGACAATCATGCCTAGGGTGCACTTAATCCTCAGATAGGTGCGAATTCATCCCAAGAGCTCAAGTTGCAGGTGTTTTGGCATTTTGTGCGACCCCCTTGCTCATTTCTGGAAAAATCGTGTGCCCCCCTCGTGGGATTTAGTCAGAAATGTGCGGCCTGTCACACAAAAGTTGTTTTTTTAGTTTAATTAGCCACAATTTCTAGTTTTATAGGACTGATAGTGCATCCCATCCGCCTTTGTCCACCATTACAGTTCTCTGCTTATTTCAGTTTTCAAATTTTGCAAATAAATCAATGAACAATGTGTATATGCTAATCCAATCATTAAGGTTAAATAAAATGAATTAGCCTAACTAAAAATAACATAAATTAACCATCTTTCTGCCCCCTTCCTCCTCTACCCAGTCATCACCCTCTGGGGTATTCTAGGATATGGAAAAGGGAAAATCTTGTATATATCTAGGCACTCCATGACATTTTTCCTAAACCATTAAAACCAGGTGACCTAGAAGGTACGGGGGATAGAGAAGGAGGGCTTCTCACGGTGCTAAGCATCCTCCCTGCTTGAACAACCTAGCACTTGGGAGGTGACCTGAGGATCTACGGATGGGCTTAGTACCATTGTGTTGAGAGCCCAACACCTTCTCTTGGTTGAAGAAGAATACCACTGAGAGGTAGACATTTAGTTAGGCCAACAATTCAGGGTTAATTACATTATTTGCTTACAAGTTTCTATTTACATTTGCATTCAAAACCATGATGTGAACTCTACCATGAATTCATAAACCATATTGCAAACCAAATACCAAAACAAGCAAGAAAACTAACACACCATACCACATAATTAACCCAACTCAGTTCATGACGATGAGTGAGCCTTAAAAATTACCAAATTTACACTAAGTTCAATCAACTCTGTAGTCTTTAAGGACATAAGTCTCTGACTGCTACAACTGTGGGAAGTACTTGGGATTTTCCTAGAAACTCATTGTGAGGAGTACCACAGGAACCCCAAAGTAGCTGGCCACTGAGAGGAATTTCCAAGCGAAACGGGCAATGACCCCTTCTGATTGAGTAGAGTTACCCATGAGGAACAAGCCAAGCGCTGTCTTCTGGCAGTCTTGGTGGCCGAGAGACCACTTTCAGCTAGTAGGAAGCCATTGAAATCGGGGTCCAAATTTCATACCCACCATTTTCATACACACAAGCAAACACAATTGATACTCAATGATCTTCCTCACGCCTAAGAGGCGAACCACGACCATTTGGAACACTAAGTCAGCACTATCGTAGCCATTCTCAGTGATTTCCCACACCATCAGAGGGCGATACAGCCTATGATTCTGATATAGACCCATATCAGTCTGAACCAAACCTCCACACCGCACCATCTATCCCCATGGCTACTGCAAACCCAGATCCATTTTTCGGTCTAACCTTAGCAAGTGGACCCATGTCCACATCACAACTAGTCACCCACAACATGGCAAGTGGTCCAAGCACAGTCATGCAGACTGTCATTAGCCAATTACCACCACCCATAGTGACCAGCCAAGCTAGCCCAGTGGCCACACATGGGGGCAGTGGCCCCTCCACACACATTGTCCCACCTGCCACACAGGGGGGTAGTGCACCAACCACCCACATTGCCCCTACTGCCATTCAGGGGGGAAATGCCCTCGCTACCCATACCATCCCTCCTACAACACTTGGGGGCAGTGGCCCATCCGCCATGGTACCAGCACAAGCACTCCCAACCATGCAGATGCATTATGCACTTGCAAACCCCACTCCCATTGCATCCCCATCCCACATCAACTTGGGGCCAAATCTACCATTCATGGCTCGTGTGAACTTTCCTGACCTAGCTAGATTGACAAATGAACCCATCCATCACCAAGATTTTTGGCCACCCATGCCAACTAAGCTACCTTTAGATATCCCAAAGTTTGAAGGCAAAGCCGGGGAATGTCCCCAAAATCATATAATGACATTCCATCTATTGTGCTCATCCAATAGCATTGTAGAAGACTCCATTAGGCTAAGGCTGTTCCAACGTACCCTCATAGGTGCCGCATCCAAATGGTACATTGAGCTGCCACACAGGGATAATTTTAAGAACCCCCCCGAAATTTATATGTATAAAAAATGGGCGAATCCCCCCGATATATAGGAAAACTTGAAGGCGATTTTATCAATAATATAATATGTATATATAATTTTTTTAGCGAATCTTTCATTTTATTATATAATGTTGTAAAATCTTGGCGAATCTTTCACTAAGTTATAGGATATTGTAAAATTTTGGCGAATATTTCATTACATAATAGTGTGAATGTAAAATACAGGAAAGTTTAATGGGCTATTAAAATGTAGCAGTTCTGGTTGTGAATAACAATCGAGCAAAATAAAAGACAAGAAGAGGCTAGTCCTGACCTCAAACGAGTTGCACAAAATTGCTCTGCAAATATCATAAGATCAGCCATGTGTTCAATTGCAAAACCAACAGCCACAGCACGAACAAAAGCCATGCTTATTTCCTGTTGCAGTGCCATTAACCTTACATCTATTGCACGTAAAAGTTCCCTCCTGATGGAAACAAAGGGATTTCAAATTTTCAAGTACAAATAAGCCTAAATAATTCAAATTAAATTATCAGCATTGATACAATGTATTTTACAACATAGATCCTGCTTCTTTTGAATCATAATACTCACTGTGAAGCATCTGTTTCTTCTATTCCACTCCTTGACTGTAT